>PITA01020890.1:0-33925 GCA_004023965.1 Spilogale gracilis | reverse complement strand
GGGAGAGCCTGGTGGTGGGTACTGGGGACACCTAAAGCGTGGAGCACTGGGTGTGGGGAATGGGGAATGAATCTTGGAACACTGGAAAAAAATTTAATAACAAAAAATAAAATAAATTAAAATAAAATAAAATAAAATAAAATAAAATAAAATACAATACTCTTCAAAGTAAACAAAGAGGAAAAACTTCATGACATTGAGTTTAGAAATGATTTCTTAGATATGATATGAAACAAAAGCAATGACAGAAAGGTATATTGGAATTCATCCAATACATAAAAACTTGTGAAAAGACCATGCACAGAATGCGAGCAAATATTTGCGAATCGTTTATCTTGTAAAGGATTAACATCCAGAATCTATAAAGAACTTCTAAAACTTATCAGGAAAAGTGAACAAAAAAAGAAATAAAGAAACAAGAAACAAAGAAACAAACAAACAAAACATTTGATTTAAAATGTGTTCAAACTTTAATTTTTTAAGGAATCTCCACTGAGGGACTTGGAGGGAGGGGGGTGGAGGGATGTGAGAGCCTGGTGGTGGGTACTGGGGACACCTAAAGCGTGGAGCACTGGGTGTGGGGAATGGGGAATGAATCTTGAAACACTGGAAAAAAAATTTAGTAACAATAAAAAAAAATAAATAAATAAAAAATAAAAAGCACATTTGAAGAAGTAAAAATAAATAAATAAATAAATAAATAAATAAATAAATAAATAAATAAATAAATAAAATGAAAATGTGCATGTGACCTGAATGGGTATTTCTCCAAAGAAGGTATACAAACATTCAAAAAACACACCGAAAGTTGCTTAACATCACTAATCTTTAGGGAAATGCAGTCGGAATCACCACTGGATACTACTCTACACTCATTAGTATGGCTAGTATTGAAAAAAAAAGAAACCTGAAAATAACAAGTGTTGGTGAGGATGTGGAGAAATTGGAATCTCTGTGCATTCTGTTGGGAACGTAAAACGGTACAGCTGCTGTGGGAATCAGTATGGAAATTTCTCAAGAAATTAAAAATATAATTACCATATGATCCAGTAATTCCATTTCTGAGTATATTTCCAAAATAATTGGAAGCAGGGGCTCAAACATTTTTTCATCCATGTTCATAGCAGTAATATTTACAATAATAAAACTTGTAAGTAACCCGAGTGTCCACCAATGGATGAACAGGTAAACAAAATGTAATATGTACATACAATGGACTCTTATTCAACCTTAAAAAGTAAAGAAATATTGACATATGATACAACATGGATAAATTTTAAACACATTATGCTAAGTGAAATGAACCAATTACAAAGGGACAAATACTGTATGATTCTACTTGTATAAGGTACCTAGAGTAGTCAATTTCATAGAGACAGAAGTAGAATGGTGGTTAATTCTCTCCCTGCATTCAGGGGCTGGGAGGAGGATGAGATGGATAATTAATGGAAATGGGGTTTCAGTTTGGGGTGATGAAAATGTTCTGGAGATAGGGGGTGGTGATGGTTGCACAAAAGTATGAATATACTTAATGCCACAGAACTGCACACTTAAAAATGCCTAACATAGTAAATGTTATATATGTATATTTTACCAAAATAAATGTTTATAGAACATGTAAATTGTGCCCATGGACTCAAAACCTTTGCAAAATGCAGATCTCCATGGACATTCACGTATGAGCTAGTACTTTATCGTCTCTTCCCCACCCTGCCATCTTGTTCTGGTCAGTAAGAGTGGTGAGTGGTTGAAAGAAGAAACACTTCATGATGAGGATGCTCATGATCCCCAGTGAGGAAAATAATGAGCCCTACCATGGAGACTAGGGGACATGGGTGTGAAGTTTCAGGAAGTTTAGGATTTCAGTAGAAAGATTAGAAGAAGCACAACTTTATTACTGCTGAACTCAGTCACTTTGGGTAGAAGAAGCAAACTTTCAAATGAATTACAGTAAGAGGATTTAAGTGGCACCTTATTTACTGTGGACTATAGTACGTATATTTACAGAATAGCATGTCTTTCCTAATCATTAACTCTGAAAGAATTCAGTACTAATATAAGTGAAAATTGACTAATTATCATGTAACACATATCATATTAAATCCTTATTTTCTCACTTAATCATTTTTTCTGGCCTCTGTGGTAAAGACAATTTTTCCCTCATTTTTCAGGTGAGGAAACTGGACCTTAGTGAGATTATGTAACTGAAAATAAGTCACCCAACTGGTTAGTAGCACAGTTGGGATTTATGGTTGAGTCCTTTTTTTTTTTTTTTAAAGATTATATTTATTTATTTGACAGAGAGAAACACAGCTAGAGAGGGAACACAAGCCGAGGGACTGAGAGAGGGAGAAGCAGGCTTCCCGCCAAGTAGGAAGCCCGATATGGGGCTCGATCTCAGGTCTCCAGGATCATGACCTGAGCTGAAAGCAGTCGCTTAACCAACTGAGCCACCCAGGCACCCCGGTTGAGTCCTTTTGACTAGTGTTTATACTTTCAACTGCTTAGCTATGTTGCCTCATTTATTTTGTGACAGTTTCTTCAGGAAGAATATTATATGCCAATTAAAAATCACCAATAATGTCTGATTTGGCTCAAAGATGATGATGTTGATGATGATAATGATAGTATACCTCCATTTATAATAACATTCAATTCATAAAGCCTTTTACATATTCTGTCACTCCATCCTCAATTTAGCTCTGTGATTTTATTTTTCCAATTTTCCAGATCGATGGAAAAGGCTTGGTGAGGTTAAATGAAAACCAGAAAATTGTAGAGCTCTTACTTTATCTATTATCTATCTATCTATCTATCTATCTATCTATCTATCATCTATCTATCTATCTATCTATCATCTATTTATTATTTATTTATAGAGGGTGCATGAACATGAGTGGAGGGGAGCAGGGAAGGGCAGAAAGAGAAGGAGAGAAACTTAGGCAGGCCCCATACCCAGGTTAGAGACTGAGATGGGTTCTATCTCATGATCCTGAGATCACAACATGAGCTAAAATCAAGAGTCAGACACCCAACTCACTGAGCCACCCCAATGTCCTCGTAGAGCTTATATTTAAATCAAACTTCTGTACTCTATATCTAGTATCTGCCATTACATCACGTCGTCTCATGTATTGGGGCGAGTGTCCTTTTGGTAGTTGAAAATAGGCCTAGACATGTAAATTCCAAGCAATATTCTTGATAACAAAATAATAGGATTTATTTTCATGAGTGAATTGGCAAAAGCCTTATAATTTTACAGTCACTTTTTGTAGGAACTTTTGGGAAACCTTAATGCATCTTAGAGAAAAACAAGGGATGAAGATCCTATAAAAAGTCTAAGAAACAAGCTAGTCAACAGAAATTAAATGTTTAGAATCCATAATTTTTAAAATACATAAACTATGAATTCTACCATTTTGTGGCAGGGCAGAAGCATGAGGAGGTTTAGGAACCCAACTTTTTTGGTTGAAGAGAAATATCATGCTATTAAATCAGGATTATTATGAAGATTCCACACACGTTCACTCAGGATCTTCTTTGTTCCGGGCACTTCAGACAGAGCTGTGAACAAGAGGGTCTGGGATGCTTTTCTCAGGGTGTTTACAAAATTGTTGTTGAGGAGAGGCCTTGAACTAATGCATGAATGATGTAATTCCAGAAGCAATAATTTCCATGGAGAAAAGAAAACAAAGAGAGTGTATGTGTGCTGGGTAAAACTGATTGAGTAGTTAAGGAAGCGTTCTCTTAGGAGTGGACATTGCAGTCAAAATCTGAATGGGATGGCAGTGCAGACTCCAACAAAATTCAGTCAAGGAGGCTGTAGGCAGGAGGATGATGAGTGCAAAGCCTCAAGGTAAACATTGGCTTGGCATGTTCAGATGTAGAAAGAAGGCCATGTGGTGAGATTGTCATGAGTGAAGGCTAATGGTGCTAGAGAGGGAGCTGGGCCAGGCAGACCAGGCAGAACTGCGTTGCCTTAGCAGGTGGTTGGTTATTGCTCACTGTGCAGTGTGAACCTACCTCAGTGCTACCATGTGAAACTGGATCACAGGGGGGCACAGGTAGAAGTTGCTGAGTTTATCAGGGAAGAAATGATGGTGGTAAGCTCAAAAGGCAGTAGGTGGGCTGAAATATATTCTGGAAGCCAAGCAAATGCCACTTTACAAAGGGCTAAATGTGAAGACTAAGGCAATTTAGAAAATCCGAGACACTATTTAATTATTAGTTCATGATTGGTGACATTACCTGAGACACTGATACTATGTTTTGGAGAAAATAGTGAACCCAAAGACAAGGATTGTCCCTTCCTTATTTTCCATGTACTGTTCCAGTAACATCATGTGCCTTTCATTTGAAGTCTACACAAGAAAAACTCAATCCATAGAAATTGGAATGTGCTCTAAGATTTGGTGGACACCATCACCACACTGTATTAGCATTTTGATTGCAAAGCTCTAACTCACTTTCTATTGCTTGAGTTAACCATGTGAATTCAGCAATTGGTATCTTATTTGCTCTGGCTGAAGGGTCAGGTAGACTTATCTTTTTCCATTTAAAATGTCACACAAGTCAAAGTTAGTGTTGGCAACATTTGTTTTTACTCCCTGTTTTGCCGAGTTTCATGTCAAACATGGTTCTTTATTACTAAAGAATATTAATGAAGTTTGTGGTGATCATGGAAAAATACTTTGCTACATTTCTACTTATAAGATATTATGGTACATTTCTACTTATTAAAGGACATAAATACTTCTTGATTGCAAGGTCTCATTCACAAATGACTTCAGTGGAATACAGACTTGAAGCAATTTAAACCTATAATGACCTTAATTATCATGCAGTGAGGAGGCTTATTTTAACTCCAGTTTGACCTCTGTGCCAGCTATAGCAGTGCATCAATAATATTGTTTGTTAGAAATTAAAGGAGAAACTGCTTTACATGTAGTACTGGGGCAGTTTGTGTGTTATAGGTATTGATTTCCCTTCCTCTTGATCCAGGGACAGTATAAAGAAGCTTTCAAAGTAAGGGGTGGATTTTGAGCATATATTGTAGAAACAATTTATTTTTCCAAATGGGGCAAAAAAAAATCTAGCAAAATCAATAAGTGTCCTAACATAAAGGTCACTTTTAGTCAAATTGTCAAGGGAGTCAACGTTCCTATCATTGTCCTCCTTTCTTCATTTAGGTGCCTAATGATCTCAGGTTTTGGCTTCTGGACAAGCTAGTCAAAACCATTTTGTCAGAAATGAACTGACATATTCCATATATGACTTAGAGTGAATTCAGAAGTGAGTTTCTTCTCCTGGGGCTACTGGCATGGTAGGTCTTGCCTTTTCTATAATGACTTCAAGTGTGCAAAAGCAAGTGAGATGAGCTGCCCGCTTGTTCCAAAATCATGTGTAAGAGTCCTTTACTTCACTGTTGTTCATATTCATTTTCTGGCCTTTGTTGGCCTCCTTGTTCTTGAAAATTGAAACCATTTATGCTTAGAAACTCAAATACAATTTTTCAGTCTATGTTCATAACCCAAATCTACCTGTCACAGCTTCCAAACCAGCAGAGAGTAACATTGTTTAGTATATCATAGGATCCAGAGGGACTTGGTGTATACTCTTATTAAACAAGTCCCATAATTTCTGGGAAATTTTCTTCATCTATAAGATGAAGACAACAATACAGATCTTGCTTGGTTGTTGTGAGAATTGGAAGTAATATATGTTAAGCTTCCATGACAAGACCTGGGATATTAAGTATTAAACAAAGAGTGGTCATTACTAGCACCAATATCCTTGTCTAGGTGCATATATTTTCCTGCCTGGACAATTGCAGTCTATCCCCAACAGTTATGCCTGCCTCCAGTTTTTTATCCCTGTATTTATGTTCCTAAGTATCACTCACATCAGGTCATTCTGTAACTCATATTCTGGTTTCTGTTGACTACAGGATCAAGTCCAAATGTTTGGTTTGGTGTTCAAAATCACATGCTACACAATTTGAATCAATCCCCTCTTCATCTTTATCTTTAAACCTTGGCATGTTTATGCTACTGATTTGAAATTTATCATATTCTACCTTGTATAATATTTTTTCTTGTGAACAAGGCCTTATCTCCCCAACTATATATGAGTTTCTTAGAGAGGAATTACCATGTCTTATTATTTTGTAAAGATTTCCCCATAGAATCTATTTGTATAGTCTCTTTTACATAGAAAGTTCTAAAAAATTGTTCCTGACAGTGATAAAATTGTAGTCTGGGAAGACAGGCAATTATGTATAACAATGATGAGGAAAGTGAACAATATTTTAGTTACCATTGCTTTTGTATTCTGTCACCTCTTCTTGAGTCCTTCTATAATTAATTAGGAAAGAAAAAATGATATTTAAAGTTGAAATAAAGGACAGTTTACATGAAACTTTCCTTACAAAGTCTTCAAAATTCTTTATGTTTGAACACATTTTATTTATATTCAAATTCAAAGGGGAAATTTTTTTCATCTTAAAATGAACTGAAGGCCCCACAGAGTAATTGTTTTACTCATGCCCACATACTAAATCAGTTGGAGATTTGGAATTAAAGTTAGATTTGTCTACCTCTGTCTGGATCCTCAAAATAGAGAGATTAATGGAAGGACTTTCTGAGGTCAGAAAGCCCTAGAAGCCGATTCACATGTTAGTGCAGCATATAAAATCAAACCTAATCTTTCCAACTCAAAATAAATATATAGGAAGGTGTATAGGAAACCTGTTCTTTAAACATATTTTTCTCTATTTTTATTTTCTGATTATAGCATCACAGTACTAACGTCTCCCAAATGGATTATTTTGTGGCTGCTAGCCAAAACATGCTGAAAGTATGCCTCATATTTTCTCTATATCTGGGGTTATATCCAGTTGCCCCTCATCTCTAATATGCTTTTCCTTAACATTTATTTTGTGGTACATAAATCTTGTGGCACATAAGAGATGTTATATATCTTTTGAGAGATACATAAGAGAAATAGAAGTATCTGTTTTGACTTTCAAGAATCATTCTTATTGAAGAAATAAGATATACATTAGCCAATGACCCTATAAGATTATGTGTTAAGAAAGGTGGTAAAATATTTGTAGGGGAGGCCAAACTCAAGCCTTGGAAAGTTTGATATTGTATAAGAAAGCTTCATGAGGTTGTGAAAGGTAAAGGAACAGGTTTTTGTAGGAGATCTTGTTGAACTTGGATCCTGGTGCTGACCCTTACTAATTGTACAATCATAGAAAAGTGATCTCCTGTCCCCAATCTCAATCTCTTCCTGTGTAAACCAAGCATAAAAATATCCACTTCATTGGGGCATTGCTCTCTAATACAAGGTCTAACACATATCAGGAACTCAGAAAATGCTAGTTTTCTTATATATTGAGTTAAGCCATGGAAAAATATCACTATGTAGAGATGAGAGAGTAGTATTAAAATTTAGTAGAATACTGAGTAAAACTTGAAGGTCAGAGGAAAGGGGCATGTCTTTATAACAAATGCTTATTTATTTGAGCTATAGAGCCATGGGCAATAATGATGGGTGGATAGATTTGGATTGGAGATAGCAGAGGAGGTATTAGGTTAGTCAGTAGACTCTGTAACCTTTCTATATTAACATATAACTGCAAGCTCATAGGATTAACTCTTGTTTCTTGTCTCAGTTTGAGACTAGTTTGCTCTTCCTAGATTCTTCGATATCTTATGTGGAGGAAGAGTGGAGTTGCTGTAAAAATTAAAAATAGATTTAGCAGGGCAAATCCAAGGGTGCATATGGATGAAAGAAGGTAAGAAAATAGTTTTGTAGCATATCAAGGAGGAGATGGAATAGACTGATAAGCCAATGAGAGAAGAAAACAGTATCAAAAATATTTAAATACTGTCATATTTAAATCATGGTTTGGTTATAAAGGAGAATTAGACAGAGGGGAGGTATGCAAAATGACTCCTAGGTGTCTACACAACTGGAGAGGTGTTATTGACTTTCACTGAAAGAAATAATTCTAGATAGGAAATAAGTTAATTAATGTGGCACTGTAGGCCAGGTATTCAGTTTTAGACATTGGGACTGAAAAACCTTTAGGCCATCTGTATGTAGAGGTCAGGTAAGCAGTTTAGTACCTGTATTTGGTCTTAGAGCAGTGGTTCTCAATGAGGGGATAATTTTGCAGCTCTCCCTCCTCAGAGGACATTTGTCAATGTCTGGAGACATCTTTGTTTTCATAATTTGGAAAGAAGTGTGACTTGTGTCTAGTAGAATAGTGGCCAGGAATGCTGATAAACATCTTACAATGCACAAGATAGCAACCATCCCACCCCCTACCATCTGAAAAATTAGTCTCAAATGTCAATGATGTTAAAGTTGTTGGTTCTTTGGAAGAAAAATAGAAGGAAATCCCCTGATTCTGTGTATGAACTCAAAATGTCAGGCTGTCTCCTGAGCTGTGTATGCAAGGAAAAAATGCAAAACATATAGTAAAGGTTTTGAGGACTGAATTAATATTTAGACTACCTTCTAAATCCCAGACTAATCCCTGAAGGGTGTCTGTAGCTTTGAAAGCTGAACTTAGATTAGAACTTCCAACCAAAGAAGCTGAGATATAAATTGTGGTCTGAATCAAACAGGATTTAATTCCTCTTAGAAGAAAAATGAAACAAACATTAACGTACTACAGAGGAAAATAACAGAGTCAAGGACACAGTTCAATATTTCATGACATATAAGAACCAGAAAAAATGTGACATGGGTATATGAGGGGCTCAGTTGCTTAAGCATTGGACTCTTGATTTCAGCTCAGGTCAGAACCTCATGGTTGTGAGATCGAGCCCCACACTGGACTCTGCTATCAGGGAGGAGTCTGCTTCTCTCTCTCTCCCTCTACCCTTCTCCTTGATCATGCTCTCTGTTTCTCTAGAATAAATAAATATTTTTTTAAAAAGTGATAATTCTTTTTTTTTTTAAAGATTTTATTTATTTGACAGAGAGAAACACAGCTAGAGAGGGCACACAAGCAGGGGAGTGAGAGAAGGAGAAAGCAGGCGTCCTGCCAAGCATGGAGCCTGATGCAGGGCTTGATCCCAGGACCTCAGGATTATGACCTGAGCTGAAGGCAGACACTTAACGACTGAGCTACCCAGGCATCACAAAATGTGACAATTCTTAGGGACAAAAACAACCAAGAAATGTTAACTCTAAGACACCAGATACTGGAATTGTAAAAAATAAAATAAAAACATTAAAGCAGCTATTTTAACCAGGCTTTCTATAAGATAATGGTAAATATGGTTAAATGAATAGGCAAGTAAAAATTTTTAGCAATGACCTAAAAGCTATAAAAATGGAAATATTAAAACTGAGAAATATAATTTCTGAAATTAAAAATATCATATCCTAGGTGTGATAGTGGAACAGTGGTGAGAGAAGAAAGTCAGTGATCTTGAGGAAAGATCAATAGAGATTATCCAATGTGAAGAACAAAATCAAAAGAAAATTGGGAAAAAAATAAAGAAACCATCAGGATATATGGAACTATGTCTAGGAGTCTAACACTATGACCTGAAAATCTCATTAGGACAAATAGAAATTTTGGTTTATAAAATATCTGTATGTGAACATTTATGGCAGTTTTACTCCAAATTGCCAATAACTGGAAAAAAAACCCAAATGCCCTTCAACTGGTGAATGGATTAACAAATGGTACATCCCCACAGTGGAAAATTATTCAGCAATAAAAATAGGACAAAATACTGACAAACTCAACAACAGGGCTGAATCTCAAATGAAAGTATCTCAAATCTCAAGTGAAAGAAGACTGCCTCAGGGGCGCCTGGGTGGCTCAGTCCTTAAGCATCTGCCTTCAGCTCAGGTCATGATCCCGGAGTCCTGTGATCAAGCCCTGCCTGGGGCTCCCTGCTTAGCGGGAAGCCTGCTTCTCCCTCTCCCACTTCTCCTGCTTGTGTTCCCTCTCTAGCTGTGTTTCTCTCTGTCAAATAAATAAATAAAATCTTTTAAAAAGGTAGAAGACTGCCTCAAAAGCTATGTACCGCATGATTCCATTTATATGATATTCTAGAAAAAGTAAAATTATCAAGACACAAAAGAGATGAATGATTGTCAAGAGCAAGAGTTGGGATTGGCATTGACTTCAGAGGAGTAGAATAAGTGGATATTGGGGTGATGAACTGGTCTATATCTAGATTGTAATGGTGAGTAAAGGACTGTATGCATTTGTCAACACTCATAGGTCTATACACCAAAGAAGTGAATTTTACCATATGTAATAATATTAATAAGTATTAACCACATTAATAAATTAAAGGAGCAAGATAATATGATTATCTCAACAAATGGAGAAAAATAACTTGTGATACTACAACATCCGTTCATGATTTAATTTATAATACTTTAACAACTAGGACAAGAAGAGACAGATCTTTCAGTTTCGTTCTTCTTTTCAAAAATGCTTTGTCTATTCAGGGCCTTTTGTGGTTCCATACAAATTTTAGGATTATTTGTTCTAGTTCTGTGAAAAATGCTATTGACATTTTGATAAGGATTGCATTAAATATGTAGACTTCTTTGGGTAGTATTGACAATTGAATGATATTCATTCTCCCTATCTATGAGCGTGCAGTATCTTTCTAGTGGTTGGTGTCATCTTCAGTTTCTTTCATCAGTTAGTTTTCAGAGTACAGGTCTTTCATCTCCTTGGTTTAGTTTATTCTTAGGTGTTTTATTATTTTTGGTGCAAATATAAATGAGATTATTTTCTAAATTTCTGTTTCTGCTGCTTTATTATTAGGGTATAGAAATGTAACAGATTTTTGTGTACTGATTTTATATCCTGCAACTTTAATGAATTCATTTATCAGTTCTGGTAGTTTTTTTGGTAAAATCTTTAGCGTTTTTTGTATATAATATCATGTAAGCTACAAATAGTGAGTTTTACTTCTTCTTTACCAGTTTGGATACCTTTTATTTCCTTTTCTGATCTGGTTGCTGTCGCTAGGATTCCCGTACAATGTTGAATAAAAGTGGTGAGAATGGACATTCTTGTCTTGTTCTAATCTTAGAGGAAAATCTTTTTTTCACCATTGAGCATGATATTAGTTGTGGGTTTTCATATAGACCTTTATTCTGTTGAGGCACGTTCCCTCTAAGCCTCCTCTGGAGGTTACCACAATCTCATATTTTAAGATATACTTCACAGCTGTAGTGATCGAAACAGTACAGTACTAGCACAAAAATAGACATATAGATTAGTGGAAAAGAATACAAAGCCCAGAACTAAACCCATGATTGTATGGTCATTTAATCTATAAAAAAGAGGCAAGAATTTGAAATGGGAAAAAGACAGTTTCTTCAACAATTTGTGTTGGGAAAACTTGATAGCTACATGCAAAAGAATGAAATGGGACCACTGCTTTACACTGTAAACAAAAATAAACTCAAATGGATTAAAGACCTTAATGTGAGATATGAAACCATAAAATTCCTAGAAGAAAACATAAGCAATAAGCTCTCTGACATTGGACATAGAAGTATTTTTCTAGATATGTCTTCTTTGCCAAGGTGAAAAAAAATTACCAAAATTAAACTAACTATTGGGACCACACTCAAATATAAAGCTTTTGAACAGGAAGAAAGCTATCAATAAAACCAAAAATCAACCCAGTGAATTGGAGAAGATACTTGCAAATGATACATTCAAAATTATAAAGGCTTTAATAACCAAAATAATAAAGAACTTATACAAATCCACCAAAAATAAACCAGTTTAGAAATGGGCAGAAGACATGAGCAGATATTTTTCCAAAGAAGACATACAGATGGCCAATGACCCATGAAGAGATGCTCAGCTTCACTTATCACCAGGGAATTGAAAATAAAAATCATGAGATATCACATTATACCTGTCTGAATGGCTAAAATAAAAAAACAAACAAACAAGAGAGACAAGTTTTGATGAGAATGGGGAGAAACAGAAACTCTGTCCAATGTTGGTAAGAATACAAACTGGTACAGCCACTGTGAAAAAACTAAAGGTTTTGGAGGTTCCTCAAAAAACTAAAAATAGAGTTAGCATATGATCCAGTAGTTCCACTATTGGGTATTTACTCAAAGAAAACAAAAATACTATTTCAAAAAGATGTATGCATGTCTGTGTTTAATACAGCATTGTTTGCAATAGCCAGGGTATGGAAGCAACCCAGATGTCCATCAATAGATGAATAGATAAAGATGTGGTATATATACACAATGGAATATTATTCAACCATAAAAAAGAATGAAATTTTGCCATTTGCAACAAGATGGATGTTTCCGGAGGGCGTGATGTTAAGTGAAATAAGTCAGAGAAAGACAAACGCCATATGATCGCACTCATATACGGAATTTAAGAAACAAAACAAAAGAACAACAACAAAAAGGGACACACACACACATAAATCCAGACTCTTAAAGTATAGAGAACAAAGTGGTGGTTGCCAGAAGGGAGGTGGGTGGGAAGATGGGTGAAACAGGTGAAGGGGATTAGGAAGAGGACACTTATGGTGAGCACTGAATGATGTACAGAATGGTTGAATCATTACATTGTACACCTGAGACTAACATTACATTGTAAGTTAATTATACATGAATGAAAAATAAATAAATAGAAGCGCCTGGGTGGCTCGGAGTGTTAAGCCTCTGCCATTGGCTTGGGTCACGATCTCAGGGTCCTGGGATCAACCCCCACATTGGGTTCGGCAGGCAGCCTGCTTCCCCCTCTCTCTCTGCCTGCCTCTCTGCCTATTTGTGCTCTCTCTCTCTGTCAAATAAATAAAATAAATAAAATCTTAAAAATAAATAATAAATAAATAAATAAAATGAAAAATGTTATTTCTAAGAAAAAAAAGATTTGTTTTGCAATATTTTTTTATTTATTTGACAGAAACACAGCTAGAGAACAAACACAAGCATGGGTAGTGAGAGAGGGAGAAGCAGACTTTCTGCTGAGCAGGGAGCCCAATGCGGGGCTCAATCCCTGGACTCTGGGATTATGAACTGAGCTGAAGGCAGACACTTAACAACTGAGCCACTGAGGTGCCCCAAAGATAAGTTGTTAACCCAATATATGATATGTACAAAACCTTTACAAGAAAACATCATACTGAATGGTGATACACTGAAACATTAAAATAGAGAAAAGTATTTAAGGATGGCTGTTTTCATTGTTTTATTTTCAATATGACTCTGGAGGTTTTAGCAAGAAAGAAGGAGGAAAAAGAAATATTGGAAATAAAGATTGGCAATGAAACACAAAGCTGTTACTTTGACAAATGATATGATTGTTCTTGTTTTATACCAAACCACCCCTAAGATAAATAAGTGGAGTATTAGTAAGTTGCATTGTATACAATCAGTGTACAAAAATCAATTTATAATATAAATTATTATTTTTTAATTTTTTTAAAGATTTTATTTATTTGACAGAGAGAAACACAGCCAGAGAGGAAACACAAGCAGGGGGAGTGAGAGAGGGAGAAGCAGGCTTCCCGCCGAAGCAGAGAGCCCGATGTGGGTCTTGATCCCAGGTCTCCAGGATCATGACCTGAGCCAAAGGCAGTCGCTTAACCAACTGAGCCACCCAGGTGCCCCTATTTTTTAATTTTTAAAGGTTTTATTTATTTATTTGAAAGAGAAAGAGAGGAAGAGAGTACAAGTAGGGAAGGGGCAGAGGGAAAAGCAGACTTCCCACTGAGCAGGGAGCCTAATATAGGGCTCAGTTCCAGGACTCTGGGATCATGACCTGAGCCGAAGGCAGTTGCTTAATTCATTGAGCTATCCAGGCATCCCTGTAAATATAATTTTAAAAGATAACATGTACAAATTAAGACCTAAATGAGATACTATTCTACACTCATGTTATTGGCAAAACTTCAAATATCTGACTATATCATGTTTGGTAAGATTATAAAGCAAAAGTAGTTCTTATGCTCTAATGGTAGAAGTATAAAGGGATTTTTATAAAATCTTAGGAAAATAATTTGGTTGTATCAGGCAAATTTACAAATGTTCATACTTTATAGTCCTGCAACTTCGAGCAAAATATATCCTAGAGAACCTTTGCACATTTGTAAAAGATGACATGTATATGAATGCTCAGTCACTTTGTTTTTACTGGATAACTTGAAATAAAATTTTAATCAATAGCAGAATATTAATAAAGGATGGTGATTATATCTATACACATATGCATATTATAACACTCTATAAGTAAAGACAAAGGGGTTACAGTTACAAGCAAGAACATAGAAGAATCTTAGCAATATACAATTACATGAAAAAGGCAATTAAGAAAGAATATTTATAATAAGATTCAATTTGCACAAAATTCAAAAGCATGGTAAATAAAGCAATCAATTGCTTGGGGATAAAAGCATGTAGCAAAACTATAAAGAAGAGTGTAAGAATAAAACACAGAATATGTAGAATAGTGATTATTACTGAGGAGAGGGGAACAGAAGTAATGGAATAGGGGAAAGTCAAGGGGAGATTTCAGATTACAAAAAACATGCATTTTTTTAGTAGGTAGTGGACTCATAACTGTAAGCTGAATCATTATGTTTTATACCACTCATCTATTTTATGCACATTCTTTGACCCTTTGAAGAGTTAATAAAAAGCAAAGTAAAAAAAAAAAAAGAAAATCTAGGTAGGGAAGAATGAGCTATGAGGAACACAGAGAATAGTAAAAGGAGGAAAAATAAGAGTGTAATGCCACAGAAGCCAAAGTCACTACCAACAGTCACAAATGCAGCTGAAAAGCCGAGAAAATGAGAACCAGAAAGTTTACATTGAGTACACTATGGAAAACAAAACGAAGATTCCTCAAAAAGATTAAAAATAGAAATATCATATGATCCAATAATTGGTACTTAGCCAAAGAAAATGAAAACATTAATTAAAAAATATATACACCCCTGTGCTTATGGAAGTATTATTTATTTACAATAGCCAAAACATGGAAGCAAAAGAAACTGAAGTGCCCATCAATAAATGAGTGGATAAGGAAGACAGTCTATGTATACACAATGGAATATTACACAACCATAAAGAGGATGGACCTACAAGGTCTTATGCTAAGTTAAATAATTCAGACAGAGAAAGACAAATACCATATGATTTTACTCATATGTGGAATCTAAAAAGCAAAAATGAATAAACAAAAAGCAGAATCAGGCCTATAAATATAGAGAACAAATGATGGCTGCCAGAGGGGAAAATGGTAGGGCATGGTCATAATGTGTGAAGGGGAGTGGAAGACACAAAGTTCCAGTTATGTAGTGAATAAATCAGGGGAATAAAAGACACAGCATAGGGATTACAGTCAATGATATTGTAACAGCATTGTATGGTAACACATGGTAGCTCCATTTGTGGTGAGCATGGCACAGCATATAAATTTTGTCAAATCACTATGTTGTACACCTATGTTGCACATGGGTGCAGTGCAGTACCAGTTGACTATTTTTGGATATTATGGTGAGTGACCTAATCTACACAGAACTCATATTTCTTCCACCATTCTGGATAGCTAGTTAAAGCATAGGTAAGAACATTAACTCCTGAATATTATCAGGGCAAACTTTGAGCCCAAAGGGTGAGATACTGAGGTAATACAAACATTGAGCAAGTATTTCGGCTTTTCTTTCTCACTAAAAATATTCATTGTTTGAACCTACTGTTAGTTCTGTTGTTTTTCACCATCAAAGCACTGCTTTTTGATGGCTGTTTTTCAGATCAATATATAATAACATTTGCGAGCCTGCCTAGCTCAATATAACTCATTGCAATGAAATGGCTCCTGAATTCTTAAGCCCATGTGTTCTGCAAGAAACGGCACAAGGAAATTAAGTGCAGAAATGAGATAGGGCAGAGGGAGAAGTCAGTTTCACCTTTCCAGCAGGAAATTGGAGGAAAAAATCATAATAACTGCTGTTAAGGCTCACTTCATTTTGCTTCTTCAATTAATGCTACCTGGTCTTGATCACACTACCTTGCTGAGAGGTACCAGTTATGGGTCCCACAATCATACAGATAGGAATTTCATTTCTGCCACTGCCTAACTGGGAAAACTAGAAGAAATCATTCCATCTTTTCAAATAACTTTGTCTCTAAAACAAAAATTACATCCTTCCTAGGACTGTACAGATTAAGAGATGAAAATAGCTTTAGTTAATGGAAGTCCTTAATACTTTGCTATATTATATTATGTGTATTTTATAGCACTTACCATGATATACCTTGAATTTTATAATTAACTGTGCTTATGTTATCATTTCCAGTAGACTGTAGGTTAAGAGAAGGGATCATGACTTATTCATCTTTGTAGACCAGTTGTACATATTTCAGTTTCTTGCTCACAAATTAATATAAATTGGAGAATGATTATTTTCACATTTTTATTCTTACAACAGAACGGGCTTTAGGAGCATGGCAAATGACTCCAGTGTACTAACCTTTTGGTAGCCAACAGTACATACAACAAAAGAGTGATATATTTGATATGCAAAATAAATTTAGATACTTATATTTCACGATTTCTTACATTATTGGTTAAGGAACAATGCTTTTGGTTTTCTGTAGTAAAAGTAAAAACCAGCAAAGAATCACAAATTGCCAAATGTAATTTACTTCTGAGCGTAAAGTAAAAATTTGAGTCTAGGTTTTACTCTTCTTTTGAATGTTTCTTAGAAAAAATTTCCAGAAAAAAAAATAGAGGAATTGCTTTGATCTGACTTGATTATGATATTTTTCCTGGTGTATTTCTGTCTTTTCTCTGTCACTCTGTAACATGGGATGTCACAATGCCCTTAAGAGTTTTCCATGAAAAAAAAAATCAGATGCAGAGAGAGCAAGCTGCCACAAAAAGAAAAAAAAAATGAGCAAAAGTCAGACAATTTACAACCTCTTGGGAGGCACTGCTCCTCTGTTTTGACAACCATAACTAGAATGTCCTTATCCTACAATTTTAATACCGAAACCAAATTCTATTATCCCCAAATGCTCTTTTTTGTTGTGGATCTATATTGGCCTACTTGTTAATTTGACACATCTGATAATAGAGAAACTTATAACAATTCTTTTCCTGCAGAGTAAGAAGCACTATCTTGTATGAAATGCTGTTGTTGAGGTCAGATGTCTGATGGGAGAAGACATGTTCTTTCCTAGGGAAATGTGCACTGTGTATGGCCTCCCTTTGGACTATAAGCTATTTCAAGCCAGTAACCATTCTATAGTCATCTTTGCATCCCAAGAGGCCAGCACAATGCTTGGCATGTAGTAGGTTTTCAATACATTTTCTAGATGGTAACCATAAATCCCAGTCCCCAATTCTGAGGTTTCTCATTTCACAAAAAGGTAAAATTGCCTGTTGCCTGTTCTCTGGGTTGCGGCCAGGCAATGGAGCTTTTTGTTCCTGTTTGAGGTTGGAACAGATTCCTAAAGAGAACAGAGGAGAGGTACTGAAGTCAACATTGTTTTGTTTCTGCCATCATAGCCTCCTGCACGTTTCCCAGTTCAATAAATACTTGTTGACATATATAGAAAAATTTCACTGGATTTTAATTTATTCACAAGCAACTATTTATTGATGATCAAGGTATTTACAATGTCACTTCTGGCTTCACCAGATTCAAGATTACCTGTTCTTTTTGTATCAATTTTTCATGATTCAAATAAGATGGAAGAGATGGGCCAATAAGTCAGGCTAGTCAGAGTAACTTTTTAAGATGTTTACAAAGCAGAAGATCACCGTGCTTGTCTTCTAGCTCCAAACCTAAATGTCAAACATCCAATGGCAGCACAGATATAAACCCCAGCCAACGACTGAAACTTTATTAATTAATATCAAGCCAACTTTATAAGGTTTCTGTCTGACCCTAAGCTTACTTCTAGTAAATGGGATTATTACTTGGTCTTTATGAATTGACTACATCTTATTACTACATTATCAGGAAATGGCTTCCTATCGGTTTTGTTTTGTTTCGTTTTTGTATTTCTGCAGATTCTTCAACTGCATCTAGATTATAGTCATCACCCTGGACTCAGGGCCTTGTTCTGAAGCTCAGTCTCTGGGGCCAGGACCTTGCTACTTTCTATGAATCTCTTAGCCACCAGTCAGGTCTGTACTGCCAAGTGATTTTCATAATGTTTTTGCCCTGACCACCTGCTACTCAGGTGGTCTCCAGCAGTTTCTGTCACTCATAGTCATGGAGTGATCTCCAGATCCTGAGACTTTCATCATTGTAAGGGCCCAGAATGGATATGATTAAGGTCTATCATGATCATTGACTGGAAGGCTAGAGCTGACTCCAACTAACTTGGAGCTGAGTACTCCCTAATACCATTCCTTATCCATAAAGATATCACAGCTAAGAAACATGGAAATGCATGTCACAGGAATCCTGCTTTCTCAGATGTGGTATGAAACATTTTTTCCTAACAAAAATGAAATGATGGGGAGATGTATTAAGTTTCATCAGTCTTTCTCAAAGAACTTAGACTCAATTACAAAAAGACACAATAAATTTGAGGTTAGAGAAATTATGGCATATTGCAGAGAGGGGGTTGGGTTTTTTATTTGTTTATCTGTGATCCATCTTTGAGAGACATCTGGATGCAAAACAGATGAGTTTCATGTTACCTTAAATGTAAGTAATGGTTTTGGCCTCTCATTATCTATGATAGTCCGCCAAGTAATTCAGATAAATATTAAATAAGGGACTATAGAATCTTGCAGAAATGAGCAAGCTAAAGATGATCTCTCTTTTTTTAATAGTTTGTAACTTTCATATGCTTTGGCATAAAATATTTTTGTTACTTTAGAGGGTCATGGAGGTGCTAGGAGTGGTGGGCCATGTGGATGTGAAGCTCCAAACCTAAATGTGGGAGAGAAAATAAACTCTAATGTAATGTTTAAGCACAATGAACTGTGTTTATTCTCTTCAGGTACTGAGCCATTCTGAACCCTGCATATTATAGGAACAATAACTATTTTAGGGTCAAAGAATCTGACAGAACAAGGCCATAGACATTTTTCCAAAGGCAACCTTAGGAAATTTTACAGGCAACCTCCTCACTTTGTACACAGGAACCTGGAGATCCGTAAGATAAGTGAGAGCAAGGCATCCAAGAACTAGAATTCAGATCTCCAGAGTTTTATACAGATTCTCTGTCTGCCATTTTACTAAAGAGTTACACATACATATATTTGGATCCCTGTCTTTGGGGAGTTATGTCAAAGTCTGTTGACAAAACATTGTACTTCTGGTAAATCAAATGTTTCTAGTCCTAAATTCCGTGCAGGACCCACACAGTGAATGAAATTTCAAGGATAATTTGTTTTATGGAAAATGGCCCCCATAAGAAAGGACATCAAAACAGAAGGAAAATGTAAAGTGATGTGACCCAGGACAGAACATAAAGGGTGGATGATTAATGCTGAAAAATTTTAAAGGTAATAAGCAGATGCTTTGAACAAACAAAATTCCAGAGAACTCCTGTGATGAGGTACGTGCAGAGCACCAGCCACCACTAATTCACATCTTCCTGCAACAATTCTTTCTTTTTTTTTCTTTAAGATTTATTTATCTGTTTTAAAGGGGGGGAGGGGCAGAGGGAGAAGGAGAGAGAGAATCTGTCTCCTCTGAGCACAAAGCCCCATGTGGGCCTCCATCTCACAACCCTGAGTTCACCTGAGCCAAAATCAAGAGTCTGACACTTAACGGACCCCACCATCCAGGCACACCCTGAAATAATCATTTTATGGGAGCTACTGGTTCCAGATTCGATTAACCAAGTGCCTCTCACATGTAAGGAAAGCAAGATAAGTCAACTATTACAGGCAAATCTAATCAATCTCAGGCTATTTTTAACAAAGGCTACAATCATCCCCACTCCCCTTCCTCCTTCCAGCAGCCTTATTTTTTAAGTCATAGAAAGTAAATGTTTATTAAAAGCTTCCCAGCCAGCGATTCCTTTCAATTAGTAGTCCCCTTAAGATCCAACATCCTTCTGCTATTCCCTTAAGAACAATTTTAGCTGCAATCTGCACTTAATATTGAATTTGCACCAGAGAAATTCATTAGATACAAAGAGTATGAGAATTCCTTTTATGCATCCATTCTTTTAATTCAGTCCAAGCTACTGTGCCTCTGAGTCATGTCAGAGTTGCTTGTTGGGGGGTTGGGGTGGTGAGGGGTGCACGTAGAGAATGGGTAGAGTGAAACAGGACCAGAGGGGAGAACAAAGTGAAGCAAGAGGATCTGGGCCTCAGAGAGGCTAGCTGTAGTATAGGCAAAAGGTAGAGCAGGACCAAAGACAGGGGCAAAGGACAAGAGCCTAGAAGGGGATAGCTGCAACACAGGTCAGTTGAGTTTGGTAGACTACCTTTCCAAACAAAAACCAGTATGATTTTCTTTTAAAGTCAACTTTACATGATCAACTGTATGAGGACAGTTTCAGTTTTAAATAGATCTCTGCTATAATCAACTTTGCAAAGCGGGTTTAGCTCCATAAGTCATGGCTTGAATGCTGACTCAAAGGTAGGTGTTGTGTCCTAGGTCCTACCATATATCAGACTTGTGGGCCAAGGAGGGTAGCAGGGATGGGGTAAAGCTGGAGCTGGCCTGTGACTATTGGCTCCTTCACAGTCTGAAATTCAGGGCTGCTGTTCACAGGAACAAGGGCAGGAAACATTTAGTATTTGTGGAGGGGTGGGAATTCCTTCAACAGATTTGCAAAAATAGAAAGAGGAAATGCATGTGAACATGCATTAGAAATTGTGAAATATTAGCATGAGATTCAGCATTATTTTGGAGGGGGTCCACATAAAATTGTTCATCTGAGGCTTTTCTGGACTAAAAGGACATGCTGAGGTGGTTTTGTAGAGTAAACCATTCTTTTAATTTGAATGGGCTCTAAGTTCTTCCTCAGAATGGCATAGCCCAGGAGTGGGGTCACCAGCAGCAAGTCTCTCTCAGAAAGCAGGTTAGTTGTCCTTGCAAAGCTCTGTTTATTAATTCTGCAACATTGCCCAGAATATGCTCCTTGCTGACACTGGCCCATGCTGGACAGGAAACAGCCATTTTTGCATTCCCAAAAATTCCATTGGAGCCATTGGACTGTAAACTCCTGATATTTAGCACCTGGGTTACTCATCTCTGTGTCCTTGGAGCCCAGCATAGTGCTGGATACATAACAGTTGCTCCATGAATGACTACTAAAATTAATCGCTAATGAAATTAGTACCTGTCACTTAAAATAGGTCTCCCTCTTTCTTCCATTCAGGCCTAATGTTGGCACATTGCTCCAACCTGGAATTGCTGTCAGGAGAACACTTGGGAAATCCATTTTTATTCTTAAAGATTATGTAAGGAAGACTATGCCATAAAAATATTTCATTCTGGATTCCCAATCTAGCATTCTGTTCTCTTTCTCTCTTTTCCTGCCCTTGCTGGTACATCAGGTCCTTCCATGTGGACTTCTTAGACCTCCAAGCCTTCTCCAATTTGAGCTGGCCCTATAGAAGAATCTACCTTCTCTTCTTCATCTAGTTTATCCTTGTCATTTTATGGATGAGAAAACTGATGTCCGGAATATTACAGGTCTCTCCCAGCAGTTAATGAGGGATAGAGGGGAGTAGCTCCCAAATTTTGGCAGGTTGTGATGCATTTTGTTTTCTCTCTCAAATCCTTACCACTTTTTAGAGAAAGTAGGAACATACAGGTTAATAGAAAAGGCTAACTCTGAAAAAGTATATATTTTCCCCTATAATCATGAGCAAAATAAGGGGGAATTGACTTAAAATTCTTAATAGAAGAAAATGGAATCTTGAAATTACTTTGTAAATATCATTCTGGCTGCATACATACTGAAATACAAAAATACCTTTCTTGAATGTATTGATGTGGAGAGATTTGACCACAGGTGAATTTTTACCATGCTCCAAGGATCTAAAATAATCATAATAATTAGTAATAGTAGTAAATTTTAAAGGCTGAATAGTCAATGCTAACAAGAAAATAAGATGGTCAAAAACGTACCACCTTAAAGAAAAATGTTTTCACCCCAAAGTCTTATCAGAAATACTAACCCATCCTCCACTAATCTTTTTGTAATAAACACAGTAAAGGCAAACTTGGCCTTGGAAGGTGCTTGCATCAGCATGGCAGTTTTCCAAGGGCCTGAATGTCAAAAAAAATGGTGCCCACCTGCTGTACTTCAAGGTCAGTACCCTAGAGATGTGGGCTTGGGGGCAAAAAGGGCATCCAGGAAATTTTCCACCCAAAGAAGACATGTTATGACTATCAGGTCTCCTGGGGTCAGAACCTACAGTCCTGGGGTTGGTATGTAATTGAATTACCTCTGGTTCAGGGAATAACATCCCTGACCTAAATTCAGGGTATCTCTCTGCAAGTTTCGGGCATTAGGTTGGCTCATAATTTGACTCACATTTTAAATCTTGATTGCTGTAATAATTGGGTCTGCCAAGTTCACCAGTTGGCCAAGGTCTTGGAAGAATTTTAACCAAAGGATGGGACTCCCATCTGGTGTTGGCTGAATCCTCAAATTACTGTGCTTGGGCTCTTGCTCCTCCTCTTCCAATTCATTTATTGAAGAACTGACCACATTTGGAGCTCACCTCTAATTCACAAGTTAATGTCATATTTGGTGGCCGTCACTGACAAGGATTCTCCTCTGCACTGGAAAGATAGAAAACTGTGGGGATCCAGGGTTTAAACAACCAGGCCAGAATTACTCAGAACCATGAAGAAAAACTGAGCAGAATGCTGCCCTTCTATTCTAATTAGTCATTCTGCACTAGTTTCCCAGAGGAACGGTATCTTCCTCAGTGAGGAGCCCCAAGGATCAGAAGATCTAACTGGTATTTCTTCTCTAGTCAAATCCATGGATGCAGCAGGTAGCCACAGTAGCCTTGAATTTAGTTTTGATGTTCAGCATATTTCTCTTTCCATAGAGGAATGGCATGGAGGAATATGGAATTTATCCTCTTGTTAACCTTTATTTCTTTGATGCCCGCTGGCTTACGGGATATTTGACCAGATCGACTAAGTAGACACCCCCATCCAGTGGCTTCCACAGCAGCATGCTTTCTCGCAGCATTTTGGGCTGCTTTTCTGCCTAAACATACATTATGCTGCTGCTGTGTAGCCTGTGCAGTTATTTCTGCTGGAGCCAGAGTGTGTTCAGCAAACTGCCAAGTGTACTGCCTCCAAAGCCCTAATGCCACTTTGATCTTTTTCCGAAGTAAATTTTAGCAAATTAGCACTCCCTTCATTTCACCCATTACTCTAATAGCGTCCTCAGGTTGGGTTGGACACTAAGCTTGTACAAATCAATGTTACAGCTCCTTGCCAATTACTGTTTATCCTACCTTAAAATATTCCTCCTACTCATGATAGTAATGTTGTAAAAAGAACACGATGTATATAGCAATTTTATTTTGAAGAGTGAATTAGAGAATCTATCAAAGCACTAACAGACTGGGAAATGCATAATAATAACATTTTTTACTTCTATGGGTTCTACCCACTAAGAGAATTATGTATGCTTTATATAAAGCACAAGATTAAAACAGCAATTAAAATGCTATAAACCCAGAGAAAGGAAGAAGAATAATGTAACCAAACAATGGTGTCATGTGAGGTTCTTTAAGAAAAACTAATCAAATGCTCTGTCTTGTTTAAAGAATCTAAATGCAAAACTATCCTACGGGACAAGACTGAAAGATTCCTGTTTATCTACCACAACGTTCTGGGTCTTGTGTCTTTCTTGTTGTCTTGATCCCACCTATAAGCTGAAGATGATAGGAGGGATCTGGGCTGCAGCTGGGTTTTGATTCTAGAGATCTAAACTTTATCAGAAAGATTTAAGTTAATTACAAAAGAGTGAAAAAAATGTTGCCTCCATTATAAAAAAAATGATACTTATGCAATTCATGAATAGAGAATAGTTCTAAACAAGATCATTAAGGGCATTAATTACACTGCTGATGTAACAGCAGGAATATTGGGTTACTTTACGTTCCAATCATCATCCTGTAAAGTGCCTGCAGTTTAGACAATTTAAAGAATTACTGTTCGAATCCCACCAGAAGTGCTAAACTGTGATCCTAGGATAGAGATCTCTGAGGTAGCAGATTTAATCACAGTTTGTGGTTTCAAATCAACTTGCTAGATATGCAAAGCAATTATAATGCTTTTATAACTGATCAAATAAATAAATGAATCAAATGTAAATTTTTTATTTAAAAGTCTCATGTAATGAAAAAACAAAGGCTTTATTGTAGATTGGCAAGATATGAGTTTTGGCTATTACCTTTAACTAACTTGAGGAAATAGTTTAGTAATCTGTATCAACAGAAATATCCAAAAGTGGTCTCCTATTTTCAGTCAAAAATTTCTATTTTTTTCCTATCATGAACAACAACAAGAACAACAACAAGAACAACAACAACAAAATAGAGTGGGCACAGGCAAATACTTTACCATATCCAAATCTAAAAACCACAGAACAGGTTTAGAAGTGGCTACATTTGCAACGAAAAATCACAAGAGGCTCACAGCTAAAAGCTTTTTGGAATAATTACCCTCATTTGACCATGAAATTAAATTGTGCTAGAACAGGCTGTTTCAGAGAAAATCTAAACGAGAATCTACAGATTTAATTCAGTAGATGATAGACCACTCTGGACCACAAAATGAGGAAAATCCATGACATTATTAACATAATCAGCCATGGAAGCTCTTCCGGTATTTAGTTTTAGTTTAGTTAATTTTTTTTTTAAGCTAAATTACAGAGACATTTTTAGTTGTTGTAGCCTCTACGTGCCCTCCCTTTTTTTACCCTCTGGCATGCAAAGGATATAAGAAGAATTTTAAACCTACCTAGCTTCAATTCTTCAAAAATGATATGTCCCCAGAGACTTCTTTCTCTGTGACCCAAGGGTATCAATGGTAAAACAGGATCCAGTTACAGGTTATCACCTCATCATAAATTGAGAAATTTGGATCCTCTTTTCAATTGTTACTTATCTCTACTCAAACTGTGTATAAGCATAAGACCCTGCAGATTAACTCATGTGATGATCTCTTCATGATCCAGCTTCTCCCCTTTTAGCCTCACCTTCAGCCATGCCTGTCTCCTTCAATCTGCTTATACAGGGCTGATTTTAATTCCAGAATGTCACATTATCTGGAGCTGGTTGGACCATACTCACTCTCACTGCTTCCCTATTTTGCTTGGCTAATTCTTTCTGTTCCTTCACTTGCTCTTAAAAGTCCTCCCTAAGCTACTCCCCCCTCCACCTGAGGCTGAATTAAGGCCATCTACTCTGTTCTTCAACACCCTCTGTTTGTCTCTCCCCTTCTAATTTGTGACCACTTGGCACTTCCCCCCACTACACTATAAGCACCCATATAGAGGGGATAAAGCTTACCTCACAGATACTGTCAATATGTCGCCCATGTACCCTTGCATACCCTTTCACAGTTTCAGACACATCAGCCCCTGGTGGGCTTTCACTCTCCTTAAAGTCAATATTTGTATCTTTTTACCAAAATCCTGCTCGAAGGCAGTCAGAATTTGCTGGCTCTTGCACAGAGCACATAGTACCTTGGAAATTGTAGAAGAGTGAAGTGCCTTAAATAATAAGCAACTGGTATAGGGTATAAATACCCCAGTTCCCTGGCACCTGGTGGAGAGCTGTTGGGGCTGATTTACATTGTCTCTAGCACTTTCTGCAGTATTGGCCCTAAGCTATGCTTTTCAGGTCTCCGACTGAGTTTTTTCTCTTTTCTGTCCCACTTTCCCATTGTCCCTGCCCTCCATTTTTTTCCTGGGTACTTCAGAATAAACTCATTCGCATGAGCCCCCTGTTCAAAGTTTGCTTCTAAAGAACTCAACCCAAGAGCCTAAGGGACACGCTGTAAATGCTTGTTGAGTGAATTAATGCATCTTGATAACCAGTGCAGACATAGAATCATTCCAAATCACAATTTGACCCTCTTATTTTATGGATTAAGACTCAGAAAGAGTGTGACTTGTCCAAACTTACTCTGTAAGTCAATGGTAGAGTAGGTCTACTAACACCAATGTTTTCCCACTTAATTATTTACCCTTTACTCTGTTATTTTGAAAAGTTCCTTTGAAAAGAAAAATCACAACTTTTAGTTCTTTTAATTTTAATCATAATAGTAATAACACTAGTAAGAGTTAACATTTACTGAGTTCTTATCCTATGTTAGAAACTACCCTAAGTGATTCATACACATTATTTCATTTGAAACTCACAATAACCGCTGAAATAAGGAGTCTTATTTTCCTTATCTTACAGATGAGAAAACAAGGCTTAGAAAGAATAACAACCTTGTCTAAGGTCACACACCTGGTGATGGACATTTGGGACTTGAAACTTGTTAGTCTGACCCCAGAGCCTATTCTAATAAAAATTGTGCACGCTTTCTCACATTTAAAAAAAAAATGTGATTGTACACAAGATCTCAACCAGAATATTGACATTCACCAATCCACCAATCTTATTCATACTTCCCAGTTCACTTGTACTTATTTGTGTGTATTAAGTTCTATACAATTTTATCACCTGCATGGTTTTATGTGTACATCACTACAGTCAAGCCAACCAGTAAGCCCATCACTACGAATACTGATTATCTTTTGTAACAAACTCACTTTCCTCCCACGTGCTCCTCTCATTCCCATTCTGAACTCTTGACAACCAGTAAATCTGTCTTCTTCATCTAAAATGTTTTCACATCAAAAATATTATCTAAATGGAATCAAACAGTATGTAACATTTTGTGCCTGGCTTTCTTCACTGTCTGGAGATTCATTTTCTGGAGATTCATCCAAGTTATTTATTTTTTTTCAAAGATTTTATTTATTTGACAGAGAAAAACACAGCTAGACAGGGAACACAAGCAGGGGGAGTGAGAGAGGGAGAAGCAGGCTTCCCGCCGAGCAGGGAGCCTGATGTGGGACTCGATCCCGGGTGTCCGGGATCATGACCTGAGCCGAAGGCAGTCGCTTAACCAACTGAGCCACCCAGGCACCCTCATCCAAGTTATTGATGTACCGATTGTTCATTCTTCTATTGAGTAGCATTCATGGTATGCATATTAGTTTTCTATCAATGATATAACACACCATCATAAATCTCGTGGCAAAACAAATATATTATCTTATGACTGTGTAGGTCAGAAGTCCTATATGGATTTCACTTGATGAAAGTTAAGGTGTAGGCAGTGCTGTGCTAGTTTCTGGAGGTTCAAAGGGAGAATCCATTTTGTTGTCATTTCTATCTTCTCGAGACTGCCTACATTCATTGGCTCATGATCCCCTATATTCAGCTTCAAAGCCAGCAAGAAGAGATTACTGTATTCCTCCAACCTCTTCTTTGTCTCTCTCTTCCATTTCTTTTTTTCCCCAAGATTTTCTTTTATTTGTCAGAGATAGAGAACACAAGCAGGGAGAGCAGCAGGTAGAGGGGAAAAGCAGGCTCCTCTCTGAACAGGGAGACTGATGTAGGACTTGATCCCAGGACCGGGATCATGAACTGAGCTGAAGGCAGATGCTTTACTGACTCAGTTACCCAGATGTCACCCCTTCTTCCATTTCTAAGGACATTTCAGATTAAATTGGACTCACCCAGAAGATCTAGGAAAATGTTCCTGATTTAGCAAACTCAATTCCATCAGTAACCTTAATTCACCTTTGACATGTAATATAATATATTCACAGGTTCTGGGAATTATGATGTGGACACAGGTTGTTTTCCATTCAACTCTTGAAGAATATCTGGGCTAATTCCAATTTTTGGTTATTTCAAACAAAGTTCTCATGAATATTCACATATACGATTTTTCTGCAAATGTAAGTTTTCATTTCTCTAGTGTAATTGCTCAAGACTGATATCTTTTGTCCAATTTCTAATTGGATTTTTTAAAAAATATTTTATTTATGTATTTGACAGAGAGAAACACAGCTAGTGAGGGAACACAAGCAGGGGGAGTGAGAGAGGGAGAAGCAGGATCCCTCCCTGCCAATGCAGGGCTCAATCCCAGGACTCCAGGATCATGACCTGAGCCAAAGGCAGTTGCTTAACCAACTGAGCCACCCAGGTGCCCCATAATTGGATTTTTTAAAAAATGTTTTATTTATTTATTTGACAGAGAGAAAATCACCAGTAGGCAGAGAGACAGGCAGAGAGAGAGAGACGAGGAGGCAGGCTCCCTGCTGAGCAGAGAGCCCAATGCGGGCCTCGATCCCAGGACCCTGAGATCATGACCTGAGCCAAACGAAGAGGCTTTAACCCACTGAGCTACCCAGGCGCCCCATAATTGGATTTTTAAAAAACTGATCGAATGTTGAGCATTCTTTAACATCTGGATCCTAGTCTTGATTGGGTAGGCAGTTTGCAAATATTTTCTCCTAATCTGTAGTTTTTCTTTTCATCCCCCTAAATATGGTCTTCTTCAGAACAAAAGTTTTAAATTTTTGATGTAGTCCAATTTATCAATTTCTGTCTTTTGAATCATATTTTTGGTATCAAATCTAAAAAGTCATTGAACTCATTGTCTAGTATTAAGCCCCAAAGATTTTGTCTCTTTCTTTTTTCTCCTAAGAACACTATAGCTTTAGGTTTTACATTTAAGTCTATGATCCATGTTGATTTAATTTGTGTATGAAGTGTGAAGTTTGGTTGAAGTTCTTTCCTTTTCTATCCTCTTCTCTCCTTTCCTTTTTCTTTTTTCTTTTCTTTTCCCTCCCTCCTTCCCTCCCTCCTTTCCTCCCTTCCTTCCTTCCTTCCTTCCTTCCTTCCTTCCTTCCTTCCTTCCTTCCTTCCTTCCTTCCTTCCCTCCTTCATTTTCTTTACCCTTTTTTTGCAAAGGAAAGTTCACTTGCTCCAGCAACTTGAATAGTAAGTCAAGGAAATTTGTTTTTTGCCTATGGAAGTCCAATTGCTCCAGGATCAATTGCTTCTGCTCCAAGGTTATCATTCCTCCATTGAGTTGCCTTTATACCCTTTGTTGAAAATCATTTGAGCACATTTGTGTGAATCTACAATCTCTGTCATATTTCCTTATATATCATTTCTGCACTGTTTTAAGAGCTAATTTTTTTCATTTTAGTTATAACTAAATGAAATATAGATATAACTATAAAAATCAGATATAACTAAATGAAAAAAATAGCCTTCCTACCTCTACTCCTTTCCTCTGGATTCCTTAGAACAATGAAGTGTACAGGAATCCTTACCTCAACTCAGGATGCTTCTTTTAGAACAAAAGAAGAAAGACACACTTCTCCACTGTGTCTTTCTGCTTGCAAGTTGAATAGCTACCTAAAGGAGATGCTGAGTAGCAGAGTACAATACTACCTCCATAAGCATTTACTGAAATGAAGTCAGCCTACCATCTTTTTCAGTGTTTATAAACCATAGGAACTTTATCTGCCCACATGCACAGCTTTCTGACAAAAATCCACACAGCTTTTATTTGTCTGTGTTTGGGAGTAGGTAAATATACCCTACTTTAAACAGAAGTGTGGCATGGGAGGTCTGTCTTCTCCAAGCATCATCTACATCTTGCCTTCCTTGTACTCTGGTCACCTAAATCCTGCAGCTCCTTCTGCCAGTTCTTTGTAATCAGAAAAGAGAGAACTAAACTATTTGCATTTCTTGATTGAATACATTGAAATTCAGTTTTGCTTAAATATTATATCTGCCATTTTCCTATACTTCAAAGTTTTTGCTGTCTAATTCAGGTAGTGTTATTTGTCTTGGGGGAAGATATAAAGACATTTCATAAGTCAATAAACAAGTCAGAATTTTTTTGTTTTCCTTCAGTGATTTGAGAGGGGTAGGTGATGAATTTGGTGGGTTGGAAAGGGAGATTGCTGGCATCTTACCAGGTTTATTTCCAACATTACTGGTGATATTATTCCTAATGTTTAAATATCACTATGTTTGTTAAGTTAATAAGTAATGTTATACCATACTTAAAATTTGATCCTGATGGCCATTGCAAGGTATCGTTTTACCCAATTTAGATCACTAATGTCTGTAAGTAACATACCCGCAGTACATATAAACCTATTTGAAGTCTTACGATTTCAAATCCAATATTCACTATACTTTAACAAGCACATAGGCAATTTTAAAGTAAGAGATGAGAAATGGTATAACCTTCCTACCTCTACTCCTTTCCTCTGGATTCCTTAGAACAATGAAGTGTACAGGAATCCTTACCTCAACTCAGGATGCTCCTTTTAGAACAATGTTGCTCAATATCACATTTTACAATGACATAAATGTCCTTCCTATATTTGTGTTGCTCAATATGGCAGCCATTAACTACATCAAATGACTGAAATGTGATTAATGCTAGGAGGAACTAAAATTTAATGTTAATTTATTAGAACTTAAATCTGAATAGCTATATATGGCTAATGGTTACTGCATAGGACAACAAAAACTTCCCTCTTTCTTCCCATCTTTATTGGGGAGGTACAGTTTGGGCACATTTTTTTTTATCTCTTCTTATTTCTGTTATTCTCTGAATTCTTTGTCCCTAAACTTACTTTTTATCCTAAGATCCAGTCACCATCCAGATGTTTGCATCAACCAAAAAGACATCTTGGTTGCCTTACATTACTTGATCCTCCTAGTCTCAAGGACTTCCATTGTCACTTCACCTTAGCTACTTACTGTCAACTATCCTCGATCCCCTCATTATTCAAAAGTAAACATGAACATTCCAATGTTGATCTCTATCTCCTATATAGAACTCCTTTCTCTTCACTCAGATAGAGCTACTGCATCTCTTGTTTGACTTATACAGTCTTCTAGGTCCAACACTCAATGTTTCAGCCTCCATCTAGTTTTACTTTTTTCATGATGCAGTTTAGAGTCTGTTGTCTATCATTTCAATCGCTCATTTGTCAATAATCCCCACACCCTTCCTCTACTGCTCTTTGTCACACCCACCTGGTTTGTTTGAAATGTCCATTCGCTTTTTCATATACCTGATTTTTGATGAACTGTTGGAAAAGGCACCCTATCAAAATATTATTGTGGATTCATGGTTCTCCCACCTCAGTGGGGCCATCAGTATTGCCAGACTCTCCCGCGTGCTCCTTACTCCCTCTCCATCCCCTTCTCCAGGCAAATCTCCAGGGAGATCTCCCCATAGTGTCAGTGACAGTGAGTTGATGACACTTAAATCTGTGTTTCTGGCACAGCTCTCCAAGGGCCTGAAGACCAGTTCTCCTTGGGTGTCCCTCAGATACCTCAAATGTGCCATATGTAAAATGGGATCCACAAGTCACCTGGGTGGTTCAGGTGTTGGAGCCTCTGACTCTTGGTCTCAGCTCAGGTGGTCATGAGATCCAGCCTGAGTCAGACTCCATGCTTAGCAGGGAGTCTGCTTGAGATTTCTTCTGCCCTTTCCCCCACTCACATGCACTCTTTCTCTTCTCTCTCTCTCTCTCTCTCTCTCTCTCTCTCTCTCAAATAAAAAATCTTCAAAATGAGATCCAGTCTCTTCTTCTACCAACAGAGCTGCTTCCTCTTGCATCTCCAGTCTTAGCAGATCACACCACCTGACATTCAGCGCACACAACAGAATATTGACCTTGCTGACCCTCCTGGTCTTCACTCTATATCACATCATCAAGTTCTCTGGATTTTCTACTACATTTCTCTCAACATGTTCCATCTTTTCTCTCCCACTTTTAACAGTCCAGATCATGGTGATTCTGACAGAAATTTCACCCCTTCTTCTGTGCTCTAAGACTGATTCACTAAATTATCTTTAAAATATTGTCTTCCTAAGGAACAAAAATTATGTCCTTAACTGAAATTCTCTAACCGGCTCTAGTGACTTTAGAATCAAGTTCACATTCTAAGCCTTTTTTCAGCACCCAACTCTGGATTATAGCTCTAGTCTCTCTGCTTGCTTCTCCCATTCACAATTTAATTCCACCAATGATAAGCAGGTCATACGAGGCATCTTTAATTTCCTCATCTGTGATACATGCTCTTTCTCACTCTCTTTGCATTAGGTTCCTCATGCTGCCAGGAATATCTTTACTTACAATTTTATCATAGTCGGTATTGATTAGCACTTAGTTATTAAAAATAGAGGGGCCAGATGAACTCATTTGAAAGCCATTCCATAAAATAAGTGACTGTTATTCTCCAAAATGTCAATGTAAGGAGAGATAAAATAAAGCTCTGCTAGACTGAAAAAAAACTAGAGATGTGACAATGAGATGCAACATGGGGTCCTGGATTGGATCCCATGTTGTAGGAGAAAAGACATAATGAAGATTAGAGAATTGGAAACAGTAGAATGCAGACTATAGATTAGATAAATGTTTTATATCAGTGTTAATTTCCTGAATCTGATAAATGGACATGGATGTAACATAGATGGATGTAACATCTATTATTACATTACATTTCTACATTTTTACTGCCTTGAGAGTATTAAAGGGCAAGAGAGCATGATATATCAAACTTAATTTCAACCACTCAGAAGAAATAAATTTTATGCCCACATATTTATGCCCATACATATACCATCATATATATATATATATATATATATATATATATATGTATGTATGGTAATAGATGCATATATATATGTGCATGCACAGAAGCACACACAGAGGGAGGAGAAAGAGATAAAACAAATGTAGCAATATGTTAAACTTGGTGACTTTAGGAAAAGGGTATAGGAGGTAGGTCTATATTTTATTCTTGTAACTTTTCTGTAGGTTTGAAATTATTTTATCAAAAAAAAGTTAAAAAGGAAATTCTAGGAATTTTGATTTTCAGTCTTGTAACTGTTGTCAAGCAAATGTGAGAGCATCTGTTCTCATCATTATTTTTGGTATATAAGAGCTAAATTTAAAAGATGTTATAGAAATCCTTACAGCATAAAATATTTTATTAAATAATGCTGGGTACAAGCCAGAAGAAAAAACTGTAGGTATAGTTAATCATATGCAATGTTTAGAAAAATTCTGAGTATATATAAAAGAATATTATCAATAGATTATGGAATTGTTGATGGAGTTTTAAGTGATTTATATTTATTATTATTGCTGTTTTTAAAATTTAATATAGTAAATATGTGTAAATTGATTAAAAATTGAAAATACATCTAAGGTGCTTTAACAACGAATGGAAAAAAAAAGAAAAGAAAGCAAATAAGCTTTATTTCTCCATAACCTTGGTTTGATAGGATCTGGAAGTAAAACATATTTACATAGAGCCCTTTTTAAGGCCTTCTTAGGTTACTTGTTTATCTGTATACCTAAGGAGTCTTAAGTATGTCTTTCTTAGAGAAGAAAGTATTCATAAAAATTTTATAGGCTGAAAATTTGTGACATTTTTTTCAGGTGTTTTCCCTCCTTATTTCCCTCCCTTTTCCAATACAATGGCAACTTTGCCCTTTGTTCTATAAAGACATTCTGTAGCACAATAGATCATGACCAAATTATATACAGATACCTCATGCCACATCTCAAAACTCCCAAATTCTAGATTTTATATGTAGATGTTGTCCATCATAGGCTTTTTGAGGACAGGGACCTTACCTATTTTAACCTCTTTTAAGTACCCTGCACACATTAATTTTTAACAAACATTTTATACAGAAATCACACTATCTTGCTTCAATTGAACATTTTCCACTTCTTCTCACTTGATTGTCAATTTCAATTTAGTATGGATTATAATTATAATTCAGTATTCTTTTTTTTTTTTTTTTTTTTTTTTTTTTTTTTTTTTTTTTTTTTTTTTTTTTTTTTTTTT
>PITA01020889.1:0-33753 GCA_004023965.1 Spilogale gracilis | reverse complement strand
AGAGAGAAAGAAAGAGAGAAAGCAGGGGGAGGGTGGGGAGAGGGAGAGAGAGAATGTCAAGCAAACTCCTCACTGAGCACAGAGCATGTCGTGGGGCTCCATCTCACGACCCTGAGATCATCACATGAGCTGAAATCTAGAGACAGATGCTTGGGGTGCCTGGGTGGCTCCGTCGTTAAGCATCTGCCTTTGGTCAAGTTATGATCCCAGGGTCCTGGGATCAAGCCCCACATCGGGCTCCCTGCTCAGCAGAGAGCCTGTTTCTCCCTCTGCCTCTGCCTGCTCCTCCCTCCCTCCATGCTCACTCTCTGTCTCAAATAAATACAATCTTAAAAAAAAAAAAAAAAAGAAAGAGTTGGATGCTTAACGCACTGAGCCGCCCGGGCACCCCAGGAATTTTATATTTTTAAGCAGAATTATTTACTCTTCGTTTTTTTGAACCTCCTCATTTTGGGAAAACATTTATTGCTCTTTTGATTTGGACATCAGCAAACTATCCTCTGCTGGCAAAATTCAACGTGCTGACTGTTCTTGTACGGCTTGTTTTCTAGGAATGATTTCTGCAGCTTAACATTTATAATCGGTTTGGTGATAGGGAACACTGAGGGTAAGGAAAGGAATTCCATTCTTCTCACTAGTAGACCTATATTACAAAAAAACTATTTTTATATTATGGATTTTGTTAATATATTTTTTTGTGTGTGTTTTCTCTCTTGTTACATAATATCTTTGATATTTGTCTCTGGGCCCACAAGGGGTAAAATTTTTCTTTACTGTATTTTCTTAGAGAAGGAGTGGGGGGCAAAGGGAGAGGGAGAGAGAACCCTAAGCAGGTTCCACACCCAGCAGGGAGCCCAATGTGGGACTCCATCCCACGACCCTCAGATCATGACCTGAGCCAAAATCAAGAGTTGGACACTTACCTGGCTGAGCCACATAGGCACTCCTGTAAAATTTTCCTTAACAGAAAAAGTTTTTTGACTCCTGACTTTGGGGATCACAAAACAACTGCTTTAATGAACATTTTACAGGATAAACATAACCCATCTTTCCTCAGCAGTAAATCTAGTTTTTCACCTCTGGAGACACAAACTGCCAAAGGGCAGTCTTGATTATTCAAAATGGAACACACACTGGGATTAGACGACATTAAGGAATTATTGCTAGTATTTCAGGTGTAAAAATGCTATTGCGTTTGTATTTTAAAAGATCCTCATTTTTCAGCTATGCACACAGAAATATTTATAGGTAAATTGTTGTGATGTTTGTTCTGAAAATACTCCAGAAAAAATAGTGGCATCTATGATGGGACAGATGAAACAAGAATGATAGAGTTTGAAGATTTTCCTAATAAAGAAAGCAGTCTCCCACTCTTGCCATCAAAACCCAAAAACATCAGTCGGTCTGTCTGTCTGTCTGGTCCAGCCTCAGCTGGGGCATCCCAGTACAAAGGATAACTCACTGTTTGGCCTAATTGAATAAACCTGAGGCTCAAGGACAAAGGGACATCTGAATAGGCTAGGGGATTCCGGACGCGTAGACCAGGGGACACGTAGACCAAGTTGACGACCACTGACCCCTAGGAGAAGGGGGAGTGGGTTTGGGGTTGGGCCATCCTTACGGTTCTCTTGTTCAGACAGAACTGGCTCTTGAGTTTCAAACTTAACAGAAGCATCTGTGTGTGGCTACCCTTTTGGGAGCCAGAACTTTGAGTGATAAAGTGAGTCATGTTCTAGTTAAAATCTAGAGGGATGGGGCGCCTGGGTGGCTCTGAGGGTTAAGCCTCAGGTCATGATCTCAGGGTCCTGGGATCGAGGCCCGCATTGGGCTCTCTGCTCGGCAGGGAGCCTGCTTCCTCCTCTCTCTCTGCCTGCTTCTCTGCCTACCTGTGATCTCTCTCTCTGTCAAATAAATAAATAGATAAAATCTTTAAAAGAAATCTAGAGAGATAGGGAATAGAGGTTTCTTAACTTGTTTGCATTTATTTGCAACTTTAGTTTTCTTGGAAAACCTAGATGCTTATATTTTTCTGACTTTCCATCTCTCTTCTAGCTGCCCAGTCAGGAATACTTGACAGGACAATTTCTCTGATTATGAAGAATCAAAAACCAATGAAAAAGGTTTGTATGTCTTATAAGAAGCCCTGTCTCAATTATCATCTCCTATTCTGTGTGAAAGCAGTGTTTTCCTACAATTCTGCCGCTTTGTTAATTGGTTTCTTTCATGTGGGCACTTTAATTTTTGCCTTTAGTATGTAATTTTGTTAGACGATTTCCGTTTTTCACTGTTCCAAAAATGAAAATATACAAAAAAGGAAGAAGACTGCCACTCTCCAGAGTAAATAATACATTCTCGAGTATTTCTGTGGTACCATGAAAAAGGTCATTTTCCAACTCAGTCTCACATGCAAATTTAGTATGACGGCTACACTTCGTGCCCACTGGTGACCGGCTACGACCGTGTGATTCTCGCGGAGTTCGACTACAATGCTCAGCCGCTGGAAACCTTCCCCTTTGACCAGAGCAAAGAGCGGCTTACCATGTACCTCATGAAGGCCGACCTGATGCCTTTCCTGTATTGGAACATGATGCTGAGGTAAGGCCACCAACCTGGGGTGGAGACACGCCTCCCTGACCTGAGCCCGGTGGTTGTTTCACGGAGGCCTTCAGGCTCTAGGAGCCATCAGGACCGTCTTCCATGCACTGGCTCTCTCTTGCTGCTGGATTAATAGTAATAGTGATAATAATAGTAGTAATTGTAACCGTAGTAAATCACTTCGGCGGGTCAAGTGCTTTTTGTTTTTATTGTGTTCCAGGAAAAATAAAACCTAGGTCAATGGCTTCTGCCATTCACTAGCTGTGTGTCCTAGGGCAAGTCGCTTCAACACTCTCTGTTTAAGTTTCTTTCTTTCTTTTTTTGTGTTTAAGTTCCTTATCTACAAAATGAATGAATATTGCCTTACCTCACAGGATGAGGATCCATGAGATGACGCGGGGAGGGACAGCTACGTAGTAGGCATTCAATAAGTAAAGAGAATAATAAAGAATAACAGTTCATCTTTGTCCAAAAAATGACAAGCTCATCTCACTTGTCCAAACCCTTAAGAGAGAGTTAAGTCAGGATATGTATACCAGCGGTTTTCAACCACGGGTGATTCTGCCCCCGAGGGGACGTTTTGCAATATCGGGACATGCATTTGAGTGACACAAGTGGAGGGAATGTTTGGGAGCATCTAGAGTGCAGGCCAGAGACATTGCTAAACATCCTGAAGTGCACAAGACGGTCCCACAGCAAAGAAATATCTGCTCCAAAATGTCAGTAAGGCCAAGGCTGAGAAACCCTGAGCTATGCTTAATTCATAAGCACTAGACAAATGTTGCTTTTTGTATTGAGAAGCATGTTCTGTGAGCAACCCGGCCTCCCTTTCAACTTCCTGCTGCTGAAGTCACCCTCATGTTTTGGGGTGCAAATAATCTTCTCTGGTCATTTATTTCAGGGGCTATTGGGGAGGACCAGCTTTTCTGAGGAAGGTGTTCCATCTGGGTATGAGTTAAGGAGGGCTCAACCCCTGCTCTCCGCGGACGGCTTCGGAACCCAAATCACAGTCGCTGATTGACCAAGAACAGCAGCAGAACTTAAAACTTAACCCTGTGCAAAGCGTTGACTGCTGGAGCATGGTGTCCAAATGCCTTCCTTTTCGCTGCCTCTGGATCGCCACCATGTGGTCTGCCCAGGATGAGTTTGATTCTTTGGAAATACCCAAATGAAAGACTAAATTTCTACTTTTTAAATAAAAGCTTGCCATTGATTGAGATTCCGTGAGACAATTTTATCTTGACTGGCGGAATGAAAAGTCACAGCAGTTGGGAGTCAAAGCTGGTGGCGGAAGCTTACCTGTCCTACTTGGAAGTGTCCCCGGCTCGCTGGCATAATTTCACCGGAGCCTGTTTGCATTCACAGAAAAGTCACTCCAGGGAAAATATGATTTCAGACGGGGTGTGCGCGTGCGTGCGTGCGTGTGTGTGTGTGTGTGTGTGTGTCTGTGTGTGACAGCCGTAAACATGTGACGCTTACACTTCGTCTGCGGGGGGCGTGGTGGCTGCTGCAGGTGGTTTGTGCGGAGGCCACGCCCCCTCCTGGTTAGTGGCTGAAGGGGGATGTGGGACTCCACTGGGCAGCTGGCTCCAGGGTTCCCATCAACCTGCCTGAAACCGTCTTAGAACTGTGTCATCAGAGGTTCTCTTTCCCAGACCCCCTCCCTTCAGCAGTAGCTTCAAAGTCATTTGTTCCCAATCTGTTGCAGAAACTTACAGTTTCAGTTCCATCTGGTATTTTAAAGCTTTGTACATTTCACATTTATTTATGAACCCCACCAAAGGGAAATGCATCAGGGACTAGGCAGTGCCTTAGAGTTTTACAACCAGAGTTCAAACCTTAACAGTTATCTAGTTTAGGTAACAATGTTACCTAGGGGGGCGCCTGGGTGGCTCAGTCCTTAAGCTTCTGCCTTCAGCTCAGGTCATGGTCCCAGGGTCCTGGGATCGAGCCCTGTATGGGGCTCTCTCTCACTCCCCCTGCTTGTGTTCCCTCTGTAGCTATGTTCCTCTCTGTCAAATAAAATCTTTAAAAAAATATTTATTTTCTTAGTAACTTTCAAATATGCAATATAGTATTACTAACTATAGTCACTATGTGGTACGTTACATCCCCATGACTTATTTATTTCATTACTGGAAGTTTTGTACCTTTGGACCCCCCTTACCCATTTCACCCACTTCCCGCCCTCTACCTCTGGTGACTATCAGTCTGTTCTTTGTATCTGTGAGCTTGTTTTCTGTTTTTGGTTTGTTTTCATTTTAGATTCCACATATAAGTGAGATCATATGGTATTTGTCTTTCTCTGTCTATTCTCATCTAGCATGATGCCCTCAAGGTCTATCTGTGTTGTTGCAAATGGCAAGATTTTATTCTTTTTTGTGGTTTAATAATATTGCATTGTGTGTATGTGTATGTGTGTGTGTGTGTGCGCGTGTGCGTGTGATCTTTATTAATTCATCAATCAATGGACAATCAGGGGGCTTCCATATCTTGGCGATTGTAAATAACATTGCAATAAACATAAGGATGCATATATCTTTTTTGAATTAGTGTTTTTGTGTTCTTGAGGGTAGATACTCCATAGTGGAATTGCTGCTGGATCATGTGTTATTTCTATTTTCAATTTTTTGAGGAACCTCCATACTGTTTTCCACAGTGGCTGCAGCAATTTACATTCCTACTAACAGTGCACAAGGGTTCCCTTTGCTCTATATCCTCACGGACACTTGTTACTATCTTTTGATACTAGACATTCTAGCTAGCAGGAGTTAATACCACATTGTGGTTTTAACTTGTATTTCCCTGATGATTAGTCAGGTTGAGCATCTGTTCATGTATCTGGTGGGTATTTGTATGTCTTCTTTAAAAGAATGTTTACTCAGAGCCTCTGTCCATTTTTATGTATTTATTTATTTAATTAAGTAATTTCTCCATCCCAAGTGGGACTCAAACTCACAATCCAGAGATCAAGAGCTCCCCTGACTGAGCCGGCCAGGTGCAGAGACTCCCTCCCGCCAATTTTTAAATAGGATTTTTTTCTCTTTTTGTTGCTATTGAGTTGTATGAGTTCTTTATGTTTCTTGGATATTAACTCCTTATCAGATATATGATTTGCAAATATCTTCCCCCATTCAGTAGGCTGCCTTTTCATTTTGTGGATGGTTTCCTTTGCTATACAGAAGCTTTTAGTCTGATGTCCCACTTGTTATTTTTGCTTTTGCTGCCTTCGCTTTTAGTGTCAAATCCAAAAAATCACCACCAAGACTGATGTCAAGGAGCTTCCTGCCTATGTTTTCTTCTAGCATTATGGTTTCAGGTCTTAGCACTGAAGTCTTTCATCCATTTTGAGTTCATTTCTTAATGTGGTGCATGATGGTGGTCTGGTTTCATTCTTTTGCATATTGCTGTCCCGTTAACGAAGAGACTGTCGTTTCCCCATTGTATGTTCTTGGCTCCTGTCTTGTAATTTAACTGATCATATATGTATGGGTCCATTTCTGAGCTATTTTGTTCCGTTGTGTCTCATTTCATGCCAATGGCATCCTGTTTGGATTACATTAGCTTTTTTGTAATACACTTTGAAATTAGTGAGCATGATGCCTCCAGCTTTGTTCTTTTTTCTCAAGATCGCTTTGCTTATTCAGGGTGTTTCTTGTTTCCATACAAGTTTTAGGATTGTTTGTTGTAGTTCTTTGAAAGGGCTGGGATTTATGTTGCTTTCTGTTCCTCCATTTCCGTCCTTACCTTCTGCACCCTGTCCTCTGCCCGGGGAGACTGACGGGCAGGGGCGGTGTGGAGAGTGTCTCCTGCAGTCTCTGGTTGGGTCTGGCCAATGGGGGTTATTGGCAGAGATGAGAGGGAGGGACCAGAGCTCCAGGTGGGGCTGGTCCCCTCTCTGCATGGATGTCTTGGCCCCCTGATGAGGTAGTAACAGAAACCAAGAGTAAGAGCTTATACATTTTATAGCAATTTGACAGGTATATTTTATATCCATTGAATCTAATAACAAATTGAGCTTGTATTTTTATGTTTTCAAATACTTTTTTCTTCTAATAAATTTTGATTGCATTTTACAAAGTACTAGTCTGAGAAGAGTTAGATTTAAAGAAAAGTCAAAGGATATGAAAACAGAAACTCCAAACCTGGTCTTTCTGCATGACTCTTTTTGGGGTTCCACTGACCACTCCTGCACCATCCCTATGGGCCTAATGGTGGAAATAGCCCCACAATACAACCCCAAATGACCGTACTGCACCTGTGGCTTCCCTAATCCAGGCCACCGGGTAAATAAGCCTATCTTGAATGATCCTCACTTGACTTTGTCATTTGCTTCTGATGGGAACCCTGACTGACACAAGGTAACTTTTTTTTAAAATTTATGTTTTATTTATTTGAGAGAGGGAGTGAGAGAGAGAGCATGAGAGGGGGAAAAGGGCAGAGGGAGTGTGAGAAGCAGACTCCTTGCTGAGTAGAGAGCAGGGGGCCAGACACAGGGGCTCGATCCCAGAACTCTGGGATCATGACCTGAGCTGAATGCTTAACCGACCGAGCCATCCAGATGTCCCTGACATAAGGTAACTAAAAGGGATGCAGAGTCATTGAAGCTTATACAGGAAGGACAGGGACTTGTAGCAGCGTGAGTGACTCCAGATGGACTGACCAAAGCCAGGACCAAGTAGCTTCAGCAAGAGATGATGATGGCTTGAATTAAGGCGCTAAGGAAGGAGGGTAGGGGAAAATTCATGGATATTTAGGAAATTTTATTAGGCACAGAGAAGGCACTGTATAAATGGTTCAGGCAGAAAGAAACTGAAGATTGCAGAGCTTGGCAAACTAGGATCTGTGAGTCAAATCCAGTCCACGGCTTGTTTTTATAAAGTTTTATTGGAACACAGTCACACTCTGCTGTTTCTGTATTGCTTAGGGCTGCTTTTGGCCTACAACGGCAGAGACCCTCAAAGCCTAAAATATTTACTATCTGGCTCTTCACAGAAAGTTTGCTGACTCCTGGAACGTTGGGAAACAAGCATCATAGAAAACTGCTGCTGATTTTCAGGAGATTAGGAGGCTGAGAAATGGCAGCAAATACTGGCCCATGGCCCTCAGCCGTCTGACACATTGAAGTAGGTGGTTGCCTGCAGATCTGTGCGAGCCTCATGTCTACAGACATGCCCGCTACTGCCAGCGGGGGGAGGGTCCTTCTCTTCCGCTTTTCAGTCCTAATGCAAGTGCCTCTGTCTTGCTGGCAGACTCTCAATGAAACTGGTTGTCTTTTTCCACGTTTCTTCCTTAATACAAGCGTAAGTATAAAAGGGACAGAGCACACAAGCCCAGGGCTTTGGGATGACCACCAAGGGGTGAAGGCTATGGAGGCTGGGATGATTCCCAGGCTTGGGTGACTGTGATGGATGTCTTGCCACCATAGCGAGGGAGAAGAGTTGAAGAGAAGATTCGGGACAGGAAGGGAGGCACTGCCAAGAGGTTAGATCCCCAAAACCGTGCCAACTGTGGAGTCGCAGCCATCTGCCCTAGTGGGATTTTACTCAGATCGCTTCAGTCAGTTATTTTCATGGAATAAAACCATAAAGTACTTTTGGCATGAAAAAAATTGGTATTCCAAACTTGGGATTAATGGCTCTTTCCACAACTGATGAATATCCAGCCTTCAGGCTGAAACAGTTTAAATCTTCCTTTTGGTAGATTTATGGGAGATCTTTTAAGACTTGGGAAATGTTGCCAATCTCTCAATAGGCCCAAGGGCCCTATTGGCCTGCAGAGTACCGGAAAGGGCCGAGGGAGGCCTGACGCAAAGCAAAGGAGTGAGAAGAACAGGCTGGGTGAAGAGGTCATGAGGCCAAGGATGGAGAGGAGAGAGAGTGCTGCACCTGGGCATGGGTCTCATTAAAAAGGGGAGAGGTCATCAATCCCCATGTGGGACAATGGGAGGATGTGCAGAGGGGGTGTTGGGACAAGTGCGGACCAGCCTTACACCTCTATCTCACCTTGTTTACGATCTCAGTGGTCAGCCAGGACCCTTCCTCCCAGAATTGATGCCCTCTGTTGATTGAGGACCATACTCTGAAATTTAACAAGATAGCAGTAGAAAACTCTCCTTACCGGACTCCTTCCTTATCTGAGCAAATGGAAGCAACGAGACTCAAGGACCTCATTGTATGCCGTTTCGCTCCAACAAAGCGGATTTTATTAGCTTACTTTCTCCAAATTGGTACCAGTCCAGCTTGTAAATATCCTTATTGCTACTAATTCATCTTAGGTCTGACTAATTAGTGGCTGTCTTCTAAATGAGGAATGCCTGCTAATGGTTTTTATGTGCAATACAATACTGTAGGTTTACTGCTTAAACATCAATAACTGTAAAAACATAGTAATTTGAATGGTTGTGGTTAAGATGAAAGTTTTGAATCCAATTTTTAAGTCTAGAAATGGGCTGTCATCTGTGACTAGGTACTATGTCAGAAGGCCTGGAACATTTTCAAGACCACATAACAAATGAGAGGCAGAACAGGGATTTGAACATCAGTCTGTTTTCAGGATCTTGGAAAAATTGTTGATATCAGGATTACATTGGAAGGCTTCTTAGGGTCCAGCCTTATCATATTTCTGCTCAGGACTAAAAGAAAAAGGAGAAATGCATCAGTACAAATCCTCTCATTTTCCGAGTAGCAAAAAAGCAATTTGTTGGCTTATGTATCTAGAAGTCTGAGAAGGAGATCAGGCACGGCCAGATCCAGAGGCTCAAAAGTCCTCCTCTCTTGTTCTGGTTTGTTTTTCTTTGGGCTGGTTTCTTCCTCAGGCACACCACACCTTTTCTGACTGGTAATGGGAAAAATCTGGGAAGAGATTTGATGGTCCAGGCTGGGTTTGTGACTGTTCTTGAACCAATCACGTGGTCCACTCTTGGGGAAGAGGATTATGTCAGCTCTAAGTGAGCCACATGGACTGAGAATGGGTTGAGGAAGGGGAGTGATTCCCCCATGAGAGGCTAGGGTTAAAAACCTAGCTTTATTACAAGCATAACAAGGTGGACACATCCTGCTTTCTACTCCGCCATCAATATTAATTTATTAATGCATTCATTCTGCAAATACGTATGTCCGAGGCCTGGCCAGCCGCGGGGGGCCTCGGGCGAGTGAGATGGTTTCCGCACTAGGAAGGGGGAACTGCAGCTCCTCCAGGAAGTCCGCTGACACTAGGGGATCCTGCCCGCACCTGCCAGCAGTGGCCCTTTCAGCTCCATGGGGCTCCTCGGTGGCTTCTGTGTCAGAGCCACGAAGGCATAGCCGGTGGAGAGCGAGCGGCAAAGGGGAGAGCGCGCCCCGCTCTCTGTTCCAAGACCCGGAAGGAAAGACGCCTGCAGGAGGCCTGGAGCACCTGCGCGCCGCACACGCCTGGGCACCGCGCGCACCTGCGGGTCTCCGCCCGCGTCTTTCCTTCCGGGTCTTGGGACAAAGTGGGCCTAGGAATGCTTGGTCTGAAGCGATGCCAAGCTGTATCTGGTTACCACCTGCGCCGGATTAACTGGCCGCCGCGGAAGCGCTGAGGAAAGGAGCCCAAACCCCGCGTCACAGGGAGCCCGGGCGCGTCTCTCCAGCCACCCGGCCCAGCACCCCCAGGGCTCGGGGTCGGCGCCGCGCTCCCTCGCCTCACCATTTCCTGCTCGGGTGAGTTTGCTCAGCCTCGATCATAGTCCCAGGCCTCACTGAAATAATGCCGACTGCTGCAGTTTTGAGTACTTGGAGGTAGACACCCGGCCAGGCGCTTCGAATCCAATTTCCTGTTTCACCTTCGCGAAATCGCCGCACGGGGGAGCGTTTCACCCGTTGTTACCGCGGCTCAGCGACGAGCTAGTGGCCCCAGCTCTCGCGGTGAGGCAGCGACGAGGTCCGGCCAGAGCCACAGGAGGGCGCTCCTCATTTTCCTATGTTCTACGTGTCCCGTTTTCCTAGGGGAAATCCACATTGTATTTTGACTCCTGTAGAAGCCCACGTGCGTACATATGTATGCATGCATGCAGGTGTGCGTATGCATGTGTGTTTGTGTATGCGCGTATGTGTATGCATGTTTGTATGCGTATGTGTGTATTTGTGTTTTATGTATGCATTTTATTTTATCTATGCAATAAACAAACATATTTATTATATGTTTATATATAATTATATTAATTTATTAACATAATAAATATTATCTATTTATTATGTTTATGTGTTTGCATGTATGTATGCATTGGAGGGACTGGGCAGCGTTGGGAAACGCACTGCAGGTATTATGAGCACGTTTCTGGAACTGGAAATTATGCTGCATCTGTTCTGACAGGAGGCAGAATTTTTGAATTAGGCGTCGTGTGCGATTTGGGAAGTTGGTCATCAGTATGGGGCGATACTGTAAAGCTACTAGAGGCCTTTGTGAGTTGTGGCCTGCAAGCTCGCACAATTTTCTGGATCTTCCTGTCAGGTTAGTCGTGGGTCCTTGCATTGGTAACATTCAGGATTAAAGTCTGGTGCTGCTGCTTTCCTCTGCCTAGGGTAGTCTAAAGCCACCAGTCTTCCTCTGCTGCCACGCCCCCCCCCCCCAACCCCACAATTTCCCCTTGCTCTCAAGTCTCCGTCTGCTGACGGTTCTGCATGTCTAAGTTGTACTTACTCTTTTTTTAAAAATATGAGTATGTAAATATTTATTTTGCACACCCCCTGCTTTGATCAACAACGCAAAGGAATATATTGACATATACTATCTGCCCTTAAAAATATTTCTTAGTTTTTTTTTTTATTGAAGTATAGTTGACACACAATGCTACATTACTGGAAGGTGTACAACATAGTGATTTGACAACTCTGTGCACTAACACAAGTTTCATTAACATCTGTTTCATTAAATTACCATTATTAAAATTATTAAACATTATCAAATACCACTGGCAATATTCTTTAGGCTGTACCTTTTATTCCTGTGACTTAAACATTACATAACTGGAGACCTGAACTTTGAACCCTCCCTTCACCCACTTTGCCCATCCCTCCCCCAGCACTCTCTTCCCTGGCAACGACCAGTTTGTTCTCTGAATTTTTGGGTCTATTTCTGCTTGCTTTGTTCGTTTTGCTTTTTAGATTCCACATATAAGTGGAGTCATATGGTATTTCTCTTTCTCTGTTGGACTTATTTCACTCAGCATAATGCCCTCTAGGTCCATCCACGTTGTTGAAAATGGCAAGATCTCGTGCTTTTTAAAGGCTGAGTAATATTCCATTGTATATGCACACCACATCTTTATCCATCCATCTAGTGATGGACACTTGGTTGCTTCCATATCTTGGCTACTGTAAATAATGTTGCAAATATAAGGGAGCATTTTTTAAATTTTTTCGGGTATATGTCCAGTAGAAGAATTACTAGATTGTGTGGTATTTACATTTTTTAGCTCTTGGGACTCCTCCATACTATTTTCCATAATGCCCCCACCAACAGTGCACAAAGGGTTTTTTCTCTCCACATCCTCACCAACACTTGTTATTTCTTGTCTTGATACCAGCCATTCTGATAGGTGTGAGATGATATCTCATTGTAGTTTTGATTTGCATTTTCTGGATGACTAGTGACTTGAGGATCTTTTCAGGTGTGTGTTAGCCATCTGTATGTCTTTAGAAAATGGCTATTCATGTCTTCTATCCATTTGTAAATTGGATTATTTGGTTTTTTGGTATTGAGTTGTGGAAGTTCTGTATATATTTTGGATCTGAATTTCTTCACCGTATATGTGATTTGTAAATATCTTCTCTCCAGGAGGTTGCCTTTTCGTTTTGTCAGTAGTTTCCTTTGCTGTGCAAGAGCTTTTTATTTTGATATAGACCCAGTGGTTTATTTGCCTTTATTTTTTCTTGACTGAGGAGACCTATGCAGGAAAATGTTGTGGAGGCTGATGTCAAAGAAATTACTACCTATGTTTTCTTCTAGGAATTTTATGGTTTCAGGTCTCACACTTACGTATTTAGCCCATTTTGAGTTTATTTCTGTGAAATTCTACTTATTCTTTTCAACAGGCCATTTCTGATTATAAGTACTGCACTCTAGTTTCTAATTATCAATTGATTTAAAGCGGTAGTTTTAAAAGCTTCATTAAAGATGTTTGTACCCACTGATTCCCCCACCCTTTCATCACTTTAGGCTTCTGAAGGGCAAAGACCCCATCTAGACCCTGTCTACTTATGCCTTGAAGCCTTACCATGTAGCTGTGCTGGGTCTTGATGCCAGGCACCTGCGTACCTCTAGTTCCCAAACCTGGTGGACATCACAATCAACTCCTTTTTCTCTTTGCTTGTGAATCATGCTTCGATCAGTTTGGGTTGAAGCCTGGCAATCTGTGTTACATGAAGAGGGGGCCCCCATGCCTGTGATGTCCATCCCTGCTGCCCCGATGCCTCCCTCAACTCCTACGGTGGCTTCCTGGGGTGGGGAGGTGAGTTCTCTGCGACACTGGGAGAAGAACTCGAGTCTGCTGGTAGGGGTTAAAAATAGACAACTGTCACGCTGTTGCTCCGCTCAGGAGTGACCTTAAGGACTGCGGTGAGGGAAATTCTTCCAATGGGCAGATCTGTGAGCAGTACCCTCCTTGTCCCTTCTATATGGTGGCCTTGGGTAGTTTACATGGACTCCTAGGCAGCAGTGAATAATTGGGTAGGAGACTAGATGGACAGGAGTAGAAGATCCGAGACCAGGATTCCGGAGAAGCATATGATTGAACCATAGGAGTGGGCACAGAGCTTGTAGACCTTTATGCTGACCATCAATACCCAGTGGAGGAGTCACTCCACAAGCAGGTAGACGAGGTGACTCATCTGGTAGAATCTTTCTTATTTCTACTGGCTCTCACTATCTTGCTTCTCTGCTCATGTGTTGTCAAGTTGGTTTCTGCTCACACAGTGGGCCTGTGGATGGAGCCAGTCCAACAGGGACAGGGGCTCTGCACGGATTGCCTCTGCCCGAAGCTGGTCCAGTTACTGTCACTGCTGAATATCCAGTGTGTTGGTGGCAGAGCCCAACAATGAGCTCTCATATGGCGCCGCTTCTTGAGGAGTCTAGCTAGATTTGCCGGCAAGTTGATGCCATCAGGCCTTTCTCACCCTACAGGGGACAGTGATGTATCCTTTATGGAAGTGATACCCTCAGATTCTGTTTTCCTTTCTGTGCCTCTGACAAGGGATCTCATGTAACAGCTTTTCATACCAGAGGCCTCTTTTTACAGTGAAGGAGGTGTGCTAATCAGCATTTGAGCCCAGAATCATCTGGGCCTACCATATGCCGTGTTGCATAGGAGCCAAATAGAAGGTTGGAATGGCCTCTGCTGCCTTTACCCCTCAGCCGCAGCCAGCTGGCCACAGATGTCAGCTCTGACATCGAGATAGGGCCTCGAAGGCACCCAGGGACTCTGGATGCTTATATAGAGGAGGCCATGGGCTAGAGGCCAGACGAGTAGGAGCACAGGTCTGGGAGGGTGTGTTCAGGGGGACACTAGCTATCTAGGAGCAGGGGCAATGGGACAGCTGCAGGAGAGGGTGGCAAACAACCAAACAAACCCAGAAATAGGTCTCTACATGCCCTCTCTCGTGGTTCTGACTAGTGAATCTGAGGGAGTACATGGGAGGCCATAGTTTAGAAAGGCCATACTTTGAGGTGAGTTGGGTGCTCACCCAGGCTTGGGAACCACATAAGGGTGGAAAGAGGATCGAACAGGGAGCAGAAAGAGGCAGGTATGAGTCCTGGCTTCACTGCTTACCCAATGATCTCCCTTCATAAAGGGGTACCGGCTTACTCATGTATACTCTTTTCTCTTTTGTAAAATTGGGCTTTTGATATCAAATGAGATAATAGTGCGTGAACTACTATTAACTATTATTAAGTGAGTTAAAATACATAAGGCACATAAAGCAATGTCTGTGAAACACCAGAGTTCTGTGAAAGCTTTAGCTACTGGGACACCTGGGGGGCTCAGTGACTTAAGTGTCTGCCTTTGGCTCAGGTCATGATCCTCAGGGTCTTGGGATCGAGCCCCACATCGGGCTCTCTGCTCAGTGGGGAGTCTCCTTCTCCCTCTCCCTCTCCCCCTGTGCTCTATCTCTCTCTCTCAAATAAATAAATAAAATCTTAAGGAAAAAAAAAAAGCAGCTATTTTAACATGCACAGAAGAGGGACTGGAGAGGGCCAAAGACAAACTTGAATTTTCCCTATTAGTTCTTCCAGAATCCAGCAGTGGGGGCCAGGGCTCCCCTTCTTTTCTTTCTCTTCCCCCTAATTTTTATTTGAAAATAGTTTCAAGCTTACAAAATGTTGCCAACATAAAGCGCATGTAGCACCCATACCCCCTTTACTCAGAGTCACCGATCTGGACCTTTTGCTCCTGTCTGTCATCTGTGTTCTGGCTCTCTCTTCTCTCTGTAAATGAGTGTTTGTATGGATACATTTATATACTTGTACATACATTTATATATGTATCCATATCCATATACTTATACATATTATATATGCATGTATGTGTGCATTTTTTCTGGATAATTTATGGTAAGTTACATGCATCGTGGCCTGTAGCCCTAAATACGGCATTATACTCGATCCTGAACTACAATACTAGGGCTGCTAAACACTGCAGTAGGGGCAGTCTTTACCCCACAGTACGGTTATCAGCCTCACAAAGTTTCACTGATACAATGTTTTACCTAATCGGCTATTCATCTGCTAAGTGGTTCAGAGGTAGAAATCATGCATTGAGGGTCGTGGAGCCCATTTGCAGGCGTGTGAAGGTCAGGCGAGCCCAGCTCCAGAGGGAGTACACAGTCACGGCATTTTGCCTTTGGGTCCTACCAGACGCCTCTGTGGTCCACAGAATGTTAGGCAGTGAACGAGTGCATGCAAGTTACGAGTATAGTCTTGCTTCTCTCTCTGCCAAGGTAAACCATCATTTTAATTATTATTTATTTAGCCTGACTCTGAGGTCTCTGAACTGCCATGTCTTCATAATAATAACTAATAATAGTATAAAAAACCAACAATAATGATAATTGCCTGTCTCCCTGGGGTACTGTGAAGATAAAATGAGATAATGGACTCAAAAATGCTTTGTAATCCAAAAAGAACTATCATTATACTGTGTGCGGCTCAGTATCTATTATTTGCACTGGTGTCTTTGGGGGGGTGCCCCCTCATAAGTTGAAGAGAGAGTTTATGTGATCTTTATTTTGGACAGAGTTTGTAGACACAGACTTAACATTTTCTCTTTCTTGGGGGACAGAACTAACTTGTAATGAGAATCTACCATAGGCCAGGTGCTTTCTATATACTATCTTATTGTAATTAAAACCTTGTTATTGGGCGCCTGGGTGGCTCAGTGGGTTGAAGCTTCTGCCTTGGGCTCAGGTCATGATCTCAGGGTCCTGGGATCGAGGCCCGCATCGGGCTCTCTGCTCAGCAGGGAGCCTGCTTCCTCCTCTCTCTCTGCCTTCCTCTCTGCGTACTTGTGATCTCTCTCTCTCTGTCAAATAAATAAATAAAAATCTTTAAAACCTTGTTATTATATAGAGTCATTATTATTGCTCTTTTTTTATCTGGAGTATTTAAGAGCAAGCTGCAGATATGAAACCTCAACACCTCTAAATACTACAGCGGATCTTTCCCCCAAATAGTGCTTTCCTTACAAACCCCTATGTGAAAAAAAAGTCAACACTATTACATTTCCATCCAGGTTTTCCCAGCTGTCCCAACGATGTCATTTTTTTCCCCCCTTTCTGGTCTAGGATCCAGCCCAGGCTCACACCGTATTTAGTTGTCGTGGCTTTTTAGTCTCCTTCATCCTGGAATGCTTCCTCAGCATTTCCCTGTCTTGCATGACCTAGAAAGATATACAGAGTAGTGACCTTTCCATTCCAAATGCTGATCTTCAGTCTGGGTCTGGCTGCTGGATTCTCATGAGCAGACTCGCGCCACACGTTCTGGGCAGGAATTACGTGGACAGGATGCTGTGCTCTTGGTGCATCGGACCAGCGAGCAGCTGGTGGTCGCTCTAACTGTTAATATCTGGTGAATTAATCCTGACCACCGTGTCAAGTTGGTTTCTGCCAGATTTCTCTACTGATAAAGCCACCGTTTCCCCCCATTGCAATTGGTAAATATTTTTGGGGGGAGATATTCTGAAATTACACCAATATCTTGTTTCTCATTAAATCTCTACTCACCCGCCTTAGCAACTACTAATAACTTTCCCCATGATGGTTGCCAAATGGTGATTGTCTATTTCATCATTCCATTTCCATTTATTAGTTGGCATTCTACCGTAAGAAAGAGCTTTCTTTCCCTTCTTCCTCATTTATTTATTTACCATTTTCATCTTTAAGCTCTCTTGGACTCTCATTTTAGTCAATGGGCTACAAACTATCAGTGTCATTTATTTTAAAGTTTCAAATGTCCAGGTTGGCTAGTGGGACCCCCTTCAAGCTGTCTCCTTAGTCCTTTTGACGTATCTTCATTAACCTTTGAGCACTTCCTTACTTTCTTACAGAGAAAAATATTGCAGATTCATCTTGGACCTGTATGTATGTATGTATTTATATCTTTAAGGTCTTATAGATTCCCATTTTATTCAATGGTTGTAACCCATCACTACCATTATTTATTTCACAGTAACTGCTCCTTTCACCTCTAATCTGTCTCCCTTCAAATTCATCCTATTCTTCCACCAGATCAGTCTTCTAATCTTTTGAACAAACTGGCAGCTTTGAAGAAGCAGGAAAAAAAATCCAAGTTTCTCATCTGGCAGTCAAGACACCCCATACTCTGTCCTCATCATCCCTGGTATCTAATTTCACATGATCTTCCTCATTTGCTTCTCAGTGGTTGTCCTAAGCACTTTTGCTCCTCCCAGTCTTCTCCAGTTCCCTTCCCTTCCCTTCCCTTCCTTCCCCTCCCCTCCCCTCCCCTCCCTTCCCACTTCTTCCTTTCTCCCTCCCGCTCCTTCCTTTCTGCCTCCCTCCCTCCCTCCCCTCCATATTTATCTAGAAGCTACAATGTGCCAGGTGTGATACTGAGAATACAGAAGTGAGTGAAACAAAGTTCTTGCTATCATGTAGCTTATCATGGAGACAGAAAGTGATCACAGGAATGCATATTAATCAGGTGATAATAAATGTGAGAACAAAGCAGCATAATGAGATAGAGCGGATTTTGGGTGAGGGAAGGTGTCTCTGTCTCTCTGCAGGTGGGTGCAGTGTGAGTGTTATTTTGTGTAGAGCTCATCTAGTACTTCCATGACTTGCTTGTGTGGTTCCTTCTGTTTTACGTGCTGTCTCCTGTTGACATTTGAGCTTGAGTTTGAAGAAGTGAGATTTCCTCCCCCTCTGCATGAAGTTTTCCTTTCCAAACACTGTGACCTTTCCTCTTCTGAGCAAATAAAACTTGGTAGAAAATATGCATCTGTATAGTAGAGCATGTTATATTAAAGTGATAAAATTAGGCTCAGCATATAAATGGCACAAGTTTTGGGGGTTAAGAGCTAATCTCTCTTTATATTTGTTTTTCCCTCTTCTGTCTTCTCTCTCCCTGTACTATTAGGAGATGCTTAAACAGTTTAAATTAAAATGCAAATAAAAGAATCAGTGAAGATGGGCTCAAAAGAGGGGAAGGATGGTGAGACTGCAGGAGTCTGACTGTGGCAGCCCTTTCCAGAATGCTGAGCTGTGCTCACATCCAGTTCTAGCTTCTGTTTGTTTGAAGACTCGAGTCTCTTCTACTAGGGTTTTATTTTATAAATTTCAGAGATGGCAGATGATTGACTGAATGTTTCACATCAGATTTCAATGTCAGCTGCTCTTGACGGTTATTTCTGATTGATTTTACTTCCTGCTAAATTCTTGCAACAGACCTAAGGGAGAAAATATCACAATGTCAGAATTCATTGCTGTTAGCCTAAAGCAAGCAAGAAAGCAGACAGACAAGCCTATAATAAATTAGCCCAAACTCCTCCACATTACTGGAGTTTTCTATTTTTTTTTCTACCCTTTGATAAGCATAGTGTCTGCCAAATTTAAAGTTTAGGCTGGGTACTTTCTGCTCTGAATCCCTGAAGTGTTTCCCAGATTGTGCTTTTCCAATGCTGCATTTCAAGAGGGCTACGACGAATTGCACCAATAATGCTGTAGGTGGCGCTGTGTACTCGAGGCAGGTGGTCCTCGCGTCTCCGAGAGGTTCCTTTGGAGAAGGCGTCTGGCATCTTTCTAGTTAACCTTGATCTATCTGCTCAGCTTCTGTGGAGCAAGTCTGAGAAACAGATTAGCGGATTTCTGACCCTAAACGGAAGGTCAGCCGTTCTGTGCTGAAATGCAGCGTTCACCCCAGGCTGGATCCTGTCCCGCACGGGGCTTTGGAATGACGCCCACAGGCTAGGAAAATGACCCTAAGGTGTTTCTCGGAAGCCTCTGCCTAGCAGCCTTTTCTGGGCTTTGTGCGCGGAAGCAGAGACTACCTCAGAGTCATATTCTACATTAGAGTCACATTCTGATCCCAAGAGGACGGAGGAGTTGGGTTGAACATAACTCATCAGCTTCCTTTTGAGCATTGGTATTTGAGGAAGCAGAGCTCAGTTTCTGAATCCAACACTGCCCTCGAAAGTGGCACCTACTGGAAGGAGGCCTTTGTTGCCTCTACCCTGCTCCCAAGTCTTGGAGCTTTTTGTTGTGAAAAACCTTCGTGACCGAACATTCAGGAAACTCCGTCTCGGACACGGTGCTTGCTGTGTGAGTGGGTGCTGCCTAGCACCTACGAGCTGGGGGCTCAGTGCGTCCTTTGGCCCCCGAGCTGCGGGATCTCAAGTTCCTTAATTAAGCTTGCGGGTTTCAGGTTTCAGAAAATGAATCCACGCCTTATTTTAGAAAATATATGCAGAGAGAGAATTGGAAAGCCCCTTAGAATGATGTGCTAGGGGTGCCTGGGTGGCTCAGTTGGTTGAGCCACTGCCTTCGACTCAGGTCATGATCCTGGAGACCCGGGATCGAGCCCCACATCGGGTTCCCTGCTCGGCGGGAGGCCTGCTTCTCCCTCTCTCACTCCCCCTGCTTGTGTTCCCTCTTTGGCTGTGTTTCTCTCTGTCAAATAAATAAAATCTTTAAAAAAAAAAAAAAGAAAAAAAGAATGATGTGCTAGACGACCTTCTAGTATATTATGGTTCTGATTTCCTAAACACGTCTCCTAAAGGCATGTCTAATTTGGAGCGTCTTTATTTTCTTGCATCGAAGGGAATGAGACATCACTTCCCCTCACGTTTCTGTAACGAAGTCATTGAACTTGAATTTGCTTTTTTTTTCCTGTTTGTTTTCTGATGACCTCTCTTCTTACTTGTGACCAGTAGATGGCTCTATGGCGTTCTTTGCATTGACACCCATTTGTCTGGTGCCCCTAACATAGGAGGTTAATTCACTTCTGCCCTGGCCAGTGAGGGAATCTTGGGCTGTGCGATTCATCCCCACAGGTGAGGAGAATGGCGAGTGAATGCTCCCCTGCCCCTTGCCCGCATCAGCATCTCTGCCCTCTGTGTCCGAATTTTTGGGGGCCTCCGGTGTGTGCGAGTGTGGAAAGGGGTTGCCCGAAGAACAGAGAATGGAGCAGTCGGATGCTGAGTCTGGGGCATGTGGGCAGCAGTCCCTCGGGGTGGTCAGGGGACAGTGTGCTGCTGCCTGCTGTCGGTAGCAGACCATCCCCACGTGGCAGAGGAAAGGCTGACTAGCACGGCTGCTCTGACCTGAGGCGTGGAGTGCATGCTTGCATTGAAGAGTCTGGGTCATCGGTGAGCATGAACTCAGCTTCCATTTCTGGAGGTTGTTGCCGGAATGCAGGGGGATGTGGGGACACACCTCTGGGTGTTGCCTGTGCTTCTCTCCACCTGTCTCTCCAAATGAAGGCCTTTCATCAATTCCCCCATCTCTCCTTTTTTATCACCCTTCCTTCCTCCTTCCCCATCACCTACTCTAGGGGTGGGGAAGACTCACCGAGGGGGGTTTGTGCCCAATCATGTATTATTCTAAATTTTTTAGTCTTACTCTTGTGAGGGAGAGATTGCTAGTGCTCACTCACACCTGAGTCTTCTTTCTTGGGTGCAAGTGAAAATGAAGCTTCCCACCCTCTCTTGTGGTCAGGGAGGGCCATGTGACTTGTCCTAGCTGACTCATGAAAATGGTACTTATCTGGTTCCAGGCAGTATGGATTGAACTCTGTACCCACTCCCCCACCTCCATCCCTATCCACATGTTGAAGTCTTATCACTCAGGACCTTAGAATGTGACTGTATTTGGAGATGGGGCCTTTAAAAAGATAATTATGGTCAAATGAGATCATAAGGTTGGGGACGCCTAATCCAGTCTGACTGCTCCCTATAAGAAGAGGAAGAGATACCAGGGATGTGGGTGTGGAGAGGGAAGGCCACAACAAGATGGCAGCCATTTGCAAGCCAAGGAGAGAGGCCTCAGGAGAAGCCAAAACTACTGATAACTTGACTTTGGACTTGCATCCTCCAGAACTGTGAAAAATAAATTTCTGCTGTTTGAGCCGCCCAGTCTGTGGTATTTTGTTATGGCCGCCAGAGCAGACTAATACATAGGCTGAAGAATTTTATATTGAATTTTTAATTTTAAATTTTAAAGTGAGCTCCCCATTCTCTCTCTCTCTTTTCTTTTTTAAGACTTTATCATTTATTTGAGAGAGAGAAACACAGCTAGAGAGGGAACCCGAGCAGGGGGAGTGAGAAAGGGAGAAGCAGGCTTCCCGCCGAGCAGGGAGCCCGATGCGGGGCTCGATCCCAGGACTCTAGGATCATGACCTGAGCTGAAGGCAGATGCTTAATGACTGAGCCACCCAGGCGCCCCACTCCCCCATTCTCTCTCTTCTTTTGCTGTGTTCTAGATGATGCAGCTAAAGAGTGAGGAGAAAGGCCCAACTCAAGTAAGTTTTCTTGTCTTTAAGCCGCTGAGGTTTCTGGTTTGGATTTTGCTGTAGGATAGCCTGATATGAATCAGGTAGACTGATTCAACCTGGACCTTGCCTTTTGAAAACAAAACGGGAAGCATCTGACCTTTCAGATCTACAGTTCTATGGGAGGAATCCTCCTCGAGGCAAGGGATGCTTCACGTCTGAATGCATGAATAGGGGCTGGCTCGCAGGGTAACTGGGAATTGGAGGTGAAAAGAATTGTTTAATACATCAAAATATTCTACTACAACAATTACAGTAGCTCTCAGTGGACCTAAGAGGGTTCCTCTTCGTGTTCAGGCTGTGCCCTCCAAGTCTCAGAGATTTGCTAAGGTGCTCTGGTGGGTGTCACAGACAAGGTGAGCCTCTGGCTTTTCTCTCTTTAATGAGAGCAGCTCTACTTTTATATGTTCAGGGTTCTGTGTGAGACTTCATTTAAATGAAAAGTTCTGTTGCTAAAAAATTTTTTTTAGAATATCACTGTGACAGTTCCACACAGTCAAATAAATAAAGATTTTATGAGTATATACAGTCTTTGTAGCTTGAAGTTTTGTTTGATTCAGGCAGAGCATTCTATAGATGGGTTCAAGGTCATGGGGCTCAGTTCTGCTCACTTCCTTGATCCTTTAGGTGACTAAAAAAAAAAAAAATCTCTGACTCATGGAAATAGATTTGTGCAAAGAAGATTTACTTATTGTGGATCTTCATGTATTACTTATTGTGGATCTTCATGTATTTACTTATTGTGGATCTTCATGTATTTACTTATTGTGGATCTTCATGTATTATTTTATGTTTAAAAAGGTATTTATGGAAGACACCAATGGCATATAATGGTGTAGTAGTGATACTAGAACTAAGGCCTGAACTCTGGGTTTCACATGTTGTCACTCCCCATCCTGTGCTGATAGCAGACATTGCTAATTGATCACAGATCTAATTGCTGTGAAGCCCAGATATGTCCTGGGTTTCACATGCTGTCACTCCCCATCCTGTGCTGATAGCAGACATTGCTAATTGATCACAGATCTAATTGCTATGGAGCCCTGATATGGACCTGCTATTCTTCTCAACACAGTGCTCCCGGCAGCCTCTTCCAACTGATTGGTGATATTAGCACATGAAATGAGACCTCTTTTTATCATCTTTATGCACAATCCATAACGATTGGGATTCATTATCTGTGTCTTTGAATACTGGGATTTAGAGTTGTCATAAAGTTGGTACCTCAGTGGCAGTACATCTGGAAACCCACAGTGGGCATGCCGATTTAAATTTCAATTTGAACTGGGTTCTGTGTAAAGGTCCTGTTGAGTTTGAGCATTTGAAATGAGAATGGGTCAGGATCCCGGCTGGTAAGCCCTTTTTACTGAACAGACCTTTCAGTAAATTCTTTGCAGTTTAATGAGAAAGCCAGAGGTTAAGGAACTCAAGTGATAGAGACCATAGAGGTCAGCTTCCAGGGTACAGAGAAGGGAGGAGAACAGATTTGGCAGGTGGGATGAAGAGTAATCAGCTTGGGCAAGTATCTGCCCCAGCTTTGTGAGAGCAGGGGCTTGATCGGACATGTTCATTGCCATATCTCCAACATCTGGAATGTGCTGGACACATGGTAAGTACTCAACATGTGAAGGAATATCCTGCATACCAGACATATGGCTTTTATACCAAAATGCCCCACTTGGAATTTAGGAATTATCAAGGCATTCTATGCAATGTCAGACAAGGCCTTTGTCTACTGGGAAGCAGACGATTAAAACAATATGCTTAATTTGATTCTGCTCACCTTTAAAGAGTTGGCTGGAGGATCCAAAGAGTTTATGTATATATTTCACAGAGAACTTCTGTGTTGATCTCAGGGGTGTAGCACTTTTTCCTGGTGGCCGCACGGCCAGCCGAGATTCGGGGTGCTGGGGACAGAGGCTCCATATGATGGGGGAGTAGCAAGTTCACACTGCAGAAGAGCAGGTGGGATGGAAAATGGAAAATGTTGCCAATTTGAGAAATTATAGTCTGTTGGAATTCATATAGCCCTCTATTTAGCTTCTTATTCTGGTTCTTTCTCGGGCCCCTTTCTCAATTTTAGCTACAATTTTGTTAAGCACTGAGTGTATGCTGTGCTAAGGACTCCCGTGCATCATCTCCATTTAATTCTCACAACCAGCTGGGAGTCATTTCCAGTTCGCAGATGAGGAAGATGAAGCCCGGGGAGAGTAGCCATCTTGCCTCCGGTCACTCAGGTAGTAACTCAAACTGGCTTGGTTTTAGAAAGAATTTATGTATGATGCTTTCAAATACATATAATGCCACAAATAGAGTAAAATAAGTAGGTCAGAAAATTATAGCTGAGAGAAAAGGAGGATGAAATGGATGGGAGATTAGTGGCCACAGGGCCTGCCCTCGGGTTCTGGGAACCCCGCCTGATGTAGGCCACACACTTGGCATTAAGACTCTAGTAGCCAACACAGTGAGGGAAAGGTGAGCATTTCCTACAAGAGAGGGGAGCTGGGGTCACTATTCCTGTTCCTGACGCCAAGTTCAGGAAGTGATCCTCTCATGGGCGCTCAACTCAGCAGCCCCCATTGTCTGTTTTCACAGGGCTGTTTCCTTCAAAATTCCTCAACATAGGCTGAGGCAGCCTCAACACGGATTAAAAAAAACCATAAAAACATGTATGCGGGAGAACATTCGATGTCAGGAAGCAATGTGCTTGAGTAAACTTATTGTGCCCACCGCCCCACCCCCAACCATTCAGAGAATGTCAGCCTTGGAGAGAGTTATAGGGAGAGTTTCTGGAGTCTCTGTAAAAGGGATGGGGGATCCATGAGATAGGGGGTAGAGGATCTGGGGGGGGGGCAGCTGCAGGGGGAATTCCCCCGGGCAGGGGGAAAGCTTTCCAATTCCTGCCTGAGGGAGGTCGGGTTTTTCTCTCACTACTATTCCTGCTGGTGATTGTAAACTGAGTCATAAAAAAAATAAAAATGTAGGCGAAGAAAGAAAAGAGAAAACTTAAGCAAAATAATAAAAGCAGAATAGAAGGCTAAGAGAATATTAAAATAAAAACATTGAGGCTTGATAAGAGAAAGTTGAAAGAAAATGAGCAGAACAAATATTTGAAGAGAATAAATGCCCAATAGAGATAAAAACTTAAGATTTAAAATAGTCATGAGAGATAAATAAGTTTTAAGATAAAGGAAATAGAACAGAGAGAATCATTGAAAGAAAGTAGAGGAACAACAACAACAAAAAAGCCAAAATTGGATTGAAGTTAAAAAAATAAAATTAGTAGGGCACCTGGGTGGCTCAGTGGGTTAAAGCCTCTGCCTTCGGCTCAGGTCATGATCTCAGGGTCCTGGGATCGAGGCCGCATCGTGCTCTCTGCTCAGCAGGGCTCCTGCTTCCTCCTCTCTCTCTGCCTGCCTCTCTGCCTGCTTGTGATCTCTCTGTCAAATGCAAATACATAAATAAAATCTTAAAAAAAATAGCAACAATTAAAAAAAAATAAAAATTAAGTATTAGAAAGTACGAGATATATAAGATTTAGGATAAAAAATACAATAACAAATCGGCAAGGTCAACAAGGTGAAAGGGAAAATATAACAAAGTAAAAGATAAAATATTGAGAGAATGACAGACTAAAAATGGAAAACATGCTATAAAAATGTTAAAAACATAAAAGTCAATGAGTTTGGAGCTTAAGGACAAGATAATGAATTAAGAATGCTCTTTTGAGTATTAGTACTTTCAGAGAGAGGATTAAGAGAAAATATTTTTAAAGAAGATTTTATTTTTTTGAAATAGAGAAAGTGGGGAAGGAGCGGTAGGAAAGGGAGAAGCAGACTGAGCAGGGAGCCAGATGCGGGGCTCCATCCTAGGACCCTGGGATCATGTCCTGAACCACAGGCAGACGGTTAACCAGGCACCCAAGAGAAAATATTTTAAAAAGAAAATAAAAGAAGCTTGACCTGAAAGGGATAGATAATAAAGAGTGAAGGAAAGGGAAATTTAAATTAGCACAGATCAAGACAACAACAAAATTCTTAGCAACAATAACAAAGAAAAAAGCAAAAAAGCTTTGTAATAGACCCAGAATGTTGCCTGATACACAAGTGTCTAACCACCACAAAAATAATATCTACCTGTTACAAGTTGCCGTGGTAGGGCTGGCCCCCGCCCTGGAGTATCTCCTGCTGGCGTAGCAGGGACATTTTTGGCAAGATGAAAAAGGCACAATAAGTATGAGATGCCCTTGACTTTTCGCCCAGCAGGTTGCACTCTCCGCCTTTAACATTTGCCTTTGAAGTAATGATAGGGCAGGTGCTTTGTAACTCAGCTGTCTGGGGGTTGGTCAACCATCTGGGGGTGTGGGAGGGCATAAGGAACAGTCCGCACTGTGCAAACATCTTGAGCCAAAACCATATGGAAAGTGATTCTGCAGGTGGTGGGGGTGGAGAGAGATGAGGGTGGATGGGAGGAGGAATTAGATTGGCTCTCCTTAGACAGAGGGCCAATAGGTACATCAGAACGTGCTCAACATGACTGGTCATCAGGGAAATGCAAATCAAAGCCACAATGAGATACCACCTCACACCTGTCAGAATGGCTATTATTAAAAAGACAAAAAACAAGTATTGTTGAAAATGTGGAGAGTGGGGAACTATTGTGTTGGGAATTGGTGCAGCCAGGAAAATAGTATGGAAGTTCCTCAAATAATTAAAAATAGATAATACTGTATTATCCATCAGTTCTACATCTGGGTATATGTCTGAATGAAACAAAATTACTATCTGGAAAGGATATATGTACCCCAATATTTATTACAGTATTATTCATATTTCCCCAGGTATGGAAACAATGTGTCCATTGATGAATTAATGGATAAATATATATATATATATCAATCACATAAAAAAGGATGATTTCTTTCATATCATAAAGAATGAAATTTTGCCGTTTGGGACAACATGAATGGACCTTGAGGGCATTAGGCTAAGTGAAACACATCAGATAGAGAAAGATAAATACTGCATGAGCTCACCTTTATGTCAGATCTAAATTAGTAAACTCAGAGAAACAGGGAACAGATTGGTGGGAGAAATGGATGACAGTGGTCAAAATGTACAAACTTCCAGTTATAAGACAAATATATTTCGGGGATGTAAGGTACAGCATGGTGACTATAGTTAAGTTAATAACATTGGATTGTACATTTGAAAGTTGTTAAGAGAGATCTTAAAAGTTTGAATCACGGGGCACCTGGGTGGCTCAGTTGGTTCGGCGACTGCCTTTGGCTCGGGTCATGATCCCGGAGACCTGGGATCGAGCCCCGCATCGGGCTCTCTGCTCGGCGGGAGGCCTGCTTCTCCCTCTCTCACTCCCTGTGCTTGTGTTCCCTCTCTGGCTGTGTTTCTCTCTGTCAAATAAATAAATAAAATATTTTAAAAAATCTTAAAAAAAAAAACCTTTAAAAAAAAGTTTGAATCACAAAGAAAAATTAGTAATTATGTGAGTTGATGATCCTTTTGCAACATATGCCCATGTCAAAGCATCATGTCATGCATGTTAAACTAATATAATGTTAACTGTTGATTATATCTCATTGGAAACAATTTTTTATTTTTATTTTTTAAAAAAGACCTTAAAAATATTTTTAATTTGTTTATTTAAGAGAAAGAAAGAGAGTGGAGAGACCATGAGCAGGGTGAGGTCAGAGGGAGAAACAGACTGCCCGCTGAGCAGGGAGCCCAATGTAGGGCTCAATCCCAGGACTCTGGGATCATGACCTCAGCCGAAGGCAGGCGTTTAACAGATTGAGCCACCCAGGACCTTCTGGAAACAAGTTTTTAAAAAGTAGCTGTTTTTAGTGAAATAGGAATTGAGATCATCTTCTGAGCATGAGAGGGTGAGTAGGGTGAAAACAATTGTGTGCAGCTGAGGGGTGGGGAACAGCCCCGCGATTCAACACCTCACCCCTAGTCAGTGCCCAGGTATGGCTGGACTGCCTGGCTCTGCATAATGTTAACAGCCTGGTGACGTCACACTTCCATACTGATTCCCTTACAATGGCGGGTCCCCCAGGTGTGTGAATAGGCAGGTGGGTGGCAGGTCAAGAGCAGTCAAACCCTGGGGTAGCAGTAGAACCAGAGTGAAGTGATTGAACTTGGGGACTAGCTAGACCCTGGGTTGGTGGTTGAGTGGATAATGGGACTGAAATGATTTGCATGAGGGAAAAGAGTAGGCTCAGTTAGAGAGGGGACTGGGGTCCCAGGAGGGAGGTAGCAGTCATATGGAACTTTTGGAGCAGCAGAACTTACCTTGATGTTGTGGAGATAAAACAGGTCATGCTCACACAGTGCATGGAGGTTTGAAGGAAGGGGGGAAGACTACTGGGTGTTTAAAGAGCGTGGATGATGTCCACATCTCTGAGGATGATGGAGGGAGATATTGGCTACAAGGATGGAAACAAGGTTGGAAAGTTCCTGAGGTCACGGAGGGGAAGGGAAGAAGGTGGAATTATTGTTTCGAGAGGACATGAATGGAGCTGGTGAAGTAGGCCACAGAAACAAGAGTATGTGGATCCTTTCTTCTGGGTTTGAGTTAGAGTGAATAGGGGAAGCCCTGGTCTTCTTGGAGAGCATGGCAAAGGAGGAAAGTGTGTATCAGTTAAAGAGATGAAGCGGAATGGGAGAAGATGTGGAGGATGAGTGGCAGACGAACTCAAAGAGCCTGTCTTCTGATTTGAACACGGTGGGCGTGAAGCGAAGGCTTGATTCACTGGGAGGAGGAGGCCAGCGTTGCACAGGGCTGAAAGAAGTGTGAAAGAAAAATATGCAATCATTTGAGCCTAGGATAGGAATTGTGGGTCACTAGGGCAAAGAGGAAGGCCCAGCTAGTGTTACAGGGAGGAATAGACATGCGAGAAATGTTGAGAGGGATTTGTTTATCTGCCTTTGGATGAGTTAGCATAGTGTACCCCATTCCAAGGTTTAAGTATGAAGGATTATGCACACACGGGTAATACAAGCCCAGGGCTTTTACTGCTATTCTTCATGGGAAGGCGGGCTACCAGTAGAGGCAGGGAGGTGGGCTATTTAATATCTACTCCCAACTTTTGATGGAGCAGAAATTCGGTGACAACCAACAACGAACAGTGAAACTTTAGGACTTAAGAGTAATTGGGAAGGGTAGTGATTTGAGACTCAGGGCACCAAAGAGCTTTTTACAGATAGTTGGATTGCTAAGACTGCTGCTAAAGTACCTTTGATTCCTGGCATATTAGACAATAGATATAAAATACTCCTGTGTGCTTGAAAAAATTTTCTGGGGCAATAGCTGCTGGCAACTCTTCCGTAGGTAATTACAGCACAAATTCTCACACATCTGCCTAGTGGATGGCCTATCAGTGATGCTTAATGATGATGATTTGTTTCCGGTTGGATGTGTTAAATTGTCAGCTATCGAAAATTTTATGTGTGAGACTGCTGGGAATAATGAGATTACAAGAGCTTTGCTAAAGTATACCCTCCATAGGAACATCCCTTCGTCCTCTGTGCCATCCGGCACCTGTTTTTGTGAGGAAGAAAAAATCTGGACCATCAATTTGAATACCAATTAAATGGTTTAAAAATGTCCTAGTAAATACATTGATCCTGGATAATCCGGCCCAACAAAAAAGCCCTTGGCTGACAGTGCCTGGCAGAGAATTAGTTCGCAATAAATATTAGCTTGCCCTGGTTTGATCCAGCCATACTAACACCAACGTTCATTGAAAATGTTGTGCCCGGCACTGCTATGAGTGTAGCTCATACATTCACCATCACAAGGTCCTTTGCTGTCAAATAAAAGGAATGTGGAAGACCTGGAGATATATTCTAAGTATTACATATAAAGATTAAGATATAAAATTAATTATTGAGTGTTAAGTGGAATTATATTAAGTTGCCTGAGAAAAACATAAAATATGCATCTGAGAATTGGGTGACAAGAAAAGAGAGGATGTACAGAATTTAGAGAAATAGAAAGATTATCAAGATTACTTGTACTAAGAGAGGGGGGATTCTAATTTCGAAAAACAACACCCTGTCTGGTATTCCCTGCTTTTTGAAAGCTCAGCATCTCAGCATCAAGCCATCATAGCTTCGAATTGTGTCTGGGAGCATCTGTGCTTTATCTCAATTTCTTTCGTGCATCTGTTAGCAAGATGTGTTCTGAGGTATCATAAAAGTCTATGAGAAGTTATTTTTTGAGTCTGGGAATGGTCAAAAGTTTTTCCATATACACTAATGGTAATTGTTTCTTCACTTTATGGCATTTCATAAGAATGCTGTACTTTTGAATAACAGGGGAATCTCTTAATGGGGTCCTAGGCTTCTTAGCCCGTAGAAGCTCCTGGGCACCAACCCAAAATATTTCCAGGTAAACTCTTTAGTCCTTGAAAGAAGAACAGATAGATGCTCATCTGAGTAGAGAAATTGTTGCTTGTCTGTCATGGCCCCAAATTTAATCCCACCACTCAAGCAGCAGACTATATGGGTTCTTCTGTATGAACCAGTCAAGAGAACTAATAATTATAACAAAAATATAATTACAAAATATATTATTTTGTAATATATTATAAATACAGATAGTGTTTTAGCAGGTATCATGAGACACACCTTAGATATCCAATCTAATTTAATACTCCAACAGCAAATTGCCATTCTTTCCCACATTCTACCATGAACAAACTGAGTTCAAGAAAGTTTACCCAAAGTCATACTTGTTAACCTTAAAAACAAAACTTCCAGTTATTTTACCAGCAAAAGAGGAGCTTATTTGGGAATAGCAGAGAATTTCAATCTCAGACAAGGAAATTATTGAGAAAACCATAGGCAGGTCCAGAGAGCATAGGGGAGGAACCCTCTGTAAAGGAAATTGGGAAGTTAGGAAGGCTGTTCTAAAGAGAAAGTTCATTGGCGTAAACGATGGAGCTGGAAGTATAGTGGCTTTTAATTGGCTGAATTGTCGTAAACGCTGGAGCTGGAAGTATAGTGGCTTTTAATTGGCTGAACTGTGACTGTCATTGGTCGGGTTGTTGCAGAGCCAAGGGAAAATCCTTTCTTCCTCTTACTGGGATGGTGAAGAATATCCATGTACAGAGTTTGTGTATTCCTGTTGGATTTGTAGTTGAGGACAAGTGGTAGAGCATGAGAGCTCTCTCTGCCAAACTTCCTGACTCTAGTTTATTAAGGTTACCTTTTGTTAATTTTCACATTTCCCCGTTTTGATCAAGATCTTCCTTTGAAAGTATTGCTGATAAGTAGTCAGGTTCTTTATTTATATTTAGTGGTTTAGTGCCAGGAAAGACCTTTTCTGCTTTGAGTTGAGTCTCAATAGTGCCATTCCTGCATTTGATTAACCCTGAGGATTGAGGAAGACACACAATGAAGGCATCATAAATCTGCTCAAAGAGCACAGAGTTGTCAAAGCACCTGACTAGTAAAATGGGTTCCCGAATTTCTATATAGTTTGATAGGGGTTCCCCAGGTAGGGATAATCTTTTCCAACAGAAGAAGCAGTGCCTTGTCTACAAGAGAGAGTTGTGGTCCAGTGAGAAAACGTACAGATCGTGACTGCAACATATTTATCCACGAGAGAGGGAAGCTGTATGAAATCCATTTGTGCAAACAGGTTAACAGGTTTCTTTTGATTGTACTTTGGCCGGGTGAGACAAGTGAAGTAGGCACCTTTTGCAGCCTTACTCACTTTCCCCATCAATCCTGGCTCATGAATGCTATCATTTTGTCAGTAGACCAAAGGTTTAATGCATTTACAGTTTAAGTCATGGGAATTTTAGAAATTTTGGTAGGACTGGCTTGTTATTTGGTCCCAACCAAACTTCTCTCTTTTTATTGAACCAACAAGGACTAGATTTCCAATATCGTTTCCCCTTTTCTGGGACCAATTGTTGGGCATCTCTGGTCAATTATTCCAAATTGTTTTTTGGGAGAACATCCCTTTAGAACATGATAGAAGTTTGTACATTAGTCTTCTGATAGAAGCAATTTTGGCAGGAATATCAATGAGGTGTTTCTTTTGGCTTCCAGGTAGTCAAGTCTGGAATGTCTGGGAAGACTATCTAGAGCTACTGGCAAAATATGGCGGCTAATACATTTTGGACACAGGAACCACTTTTAATCTTTTCCCGGTTGAAAGTAAGGAGATCTTGTTTGTACATTCCCAAGTCATGAGTTACCTCAAAGGCAGACAGACTATTCGTGTAAGTGTTTGGGGTTTTACCCATGGCTCAGGTACATGCCTGAGTAAGGGCATATGACGCAGCCTGTGGCTGAAGCAGCCAGTCCCTGGGACTTCAGACAGAGTTGTAATAACATACCCAGCCTGATATTTATCATGTTTATTTTTTTATTTTTAAAGATTTTATTTATTTGTCAGAGAGAGAGAGAGAGATCAAGGCAGGAAGAACAAGCAGGGGGGAACAGCAGGCAGAGGCAGAGAAAGAAGCGGGACTTGATCCCAGAACCGTGGGATCATGATCTGAGCTGAAAGCAGACGCTTAACCGACTGAGCCACCCAGGCATCCCTACCATGTTTATTCTTTCAGTAAGAACCATCAGTAAATCATGACAAAGCTGCATTGGTTAGAGGAGTTTCCTATAAATCGTCACAAGGAGTCGAAAGGTGATGTGTCAATTTTAAGGAATTAGGAGGGGTTTCATCTATGAATGAGGAGAGAAGGGTGGCAGGGCTAAGGTTATTGCAATGAGTTATGTGAGGAGATAATAGAAGGATTTCATAGAAGGTGGGCCAGCTGACCGTAAACTGTTGAGTATAAGTATAATAAGAATTTAGGAGGGCTTCTATTGCGTGGGGTACAAGGATGGTTAAAGGGGACCCCATGATTATTTCTTCAGTGGTCTTAACTAACAGAGCAGTGGCAAGAAGGGCTCTGAGGCAAGGGATTATCCCCATGCTCAGGGTCTGGGTGCTAGCTAGAATGCTCCATTGGCCAGTGATGGTGTCCCTGTTTTTGCTTGAGCACTCCAAGTGCATTTCCTTCCCTTTACATAAAAAAAGGGAAAAGGGAAGTTGATAATTAGAATGTCTAAGGGGCAGGGCCTTTGTTAGGCTTTACTTTTTTTTTTTTTTTTAAGATCTTATTTATTTGACAGAGAGAAACACAGCTAGAGAAGGAACACAAGCAGGGGGAGTGAGAGAGGGAGAAGCAGGCTTCCTACTGAGCAGGAAGCCCGATGTGGGACTCGATCCCGGGTCTCCAGGATCATGACCTGAGCCTAAGGCAGTAGCTTAACCAACTAAGCCACCCAGGCGGCCCTGTTAGGCTTTTCTTAAAAGTCTCAAAGGCTATATTATCCTCCCCTTTCCAAATAAGAGGGTTAAGGTGTTTTGTTTTTTTTTTTTTTTAATTTCTCATTTCGATTTTTAAAATTATTTTTATTTTTATTTTTATTTTTAAAGATTTTATTTATTTGACAGAGAGAAGCACAACCAGAGAGGGAACACAAGCAGGGGAAGTGAGAGGGAGAAGCAGGCTTCCCGCCGAGCAGGGAGCCCAATGTGGGACTTGATCCGGGGTCTCCGGCATCATAACCTGAGCCGAAGGCAGTCGCTTAACCAACTCAGCCACCCAGGCGCCCCTCAGATTTTTTTTAAATTTAATTTTATTTTTTCAGTGTTCTAAGTTTTTTGTTTTTTTTGTAAGGTATATAAAGGTTGAGTCACAAGAGAGAAGTTTGGAATCCAGTTTTTGACGGTAGCCAGTCAGTCCAAGGAGGCCTCATAATTGGGGCTTAGTTTTAGGTTTTGGGAGATTCAGGCTTCCATGAAGCTTACCGGGATCCAAGTCTTTGCTCAGAGATCAGGTGCCCTAAATATTGAACCTCAGTTTGAGCAAACTGCAGGCTTTCTCTGGAGGTTTTATGTTATTTTAGGCCAAGAGTTTTAACAGGTAGATGCTATCTTTATGTGAAGAGGTTTGAGAAGGGGAGCAGAGAAGGAAATCATCTACATATTTTAACAAGGTAGAGCCTGCAGAAAACCTTTACCATCCAACTCAGCCTTTAAGATTTGTGAGAATTAAGAAGGACTCACCATATAGCCCCGAGGCATTACTGTCCAGGT
>PITA01020888.1:0-33933 GCA_004023965.1 Spilogale gracilis | reverse complement strand
CCCTCCACCATTCCATCCATCTGTCCCTCCATCCATCCAACCACTCACCCACTGTCCCTCCACCATTCCATCCAATTGTCTCTCCATCCATCCAACCATTCACCGACTGTCCCTCCACCATTCCATCCATCTGTCCCTCCATCCATCCAACCACTCACCCACCGTCCCTGCACCATTCCATCCATCTGTCCCTCCATCCATCCAACCACTCACCCACCATCCCTGCACCATTCCATTTCATCCATCTGTCCATCCAGCCAGCCATCCACTCATCTGTCACACATCCCTCCACCATCCATCCATCTGTCCCTCCATCCATCCAACCATTCACCCACCGCCCCTCCACCATTCCATCCATCTGTCCACTAATCTGTCCATCCATCCCTCCATCCACCCACTCACCATCTATTCCTCCGTCCACCTATCTATCCATCATCTTCTCTCCCTCCCTTTTCTTCCTTGCTTCCCTCTTTCCCCTCTCCCCACCCATGCAGCCCTCTTTCCACCTCCCCACCTACCCAATGCCCACCTGCATTTGCTCGCCCACCCACCCCTGCCTCAGGCCTGTGTAGCTGCTCCATTCTCCCATAAGCAGTTAGCAGCTGCCTCCTGTGTATCTTGCAGCAGCGACAAGAAGATCAAAAGGCCTTGATGACGTAGCCACTGGCCTCTAGAGTGACAGTCTGCCACCAGCTAAAAATAGATCAGGATCACGACGCTGGCCTTCTCTCTCCTTCTCTGTCTTATGAGCCCTTGCCTCTCTCAACAGGGGGCACACTGCATGTGGCCACATGGCCCCAGATCAAAGGAAATCACCGGGACAGGCCTTGGGGGTGCTGTCGGGGCTTGGTGAGCAGGTACCTGGTGAGCTCACCTCTTGGTGAGCAGGGGTGAAGGAAGAGGGTGACTCTCAGGGGCTTGGCCGATGCCGTGTGCGGGGCCATGTGCTGAGGGGGCAAGTGCCCACGGCGGGCCGTGCTGGGAGAGGAAGAGGAAGCAGCCAGGCTCAGCCCCAGTGAGTGTGCATCACGGGGGCTCGCAGATGTGGGCGGGCCAGTGTTGGGGTCCTGGGATCGTGTGGCTTTGAAGTGGCCCCTGGGCTTTTATGGGGTGCTCAGAGCCCCCAGTAAGCTGCCCCAGACCCCTGGGAGCTGGGACAGAGGCCAGCTGACTCCCGCCTGCCCCACTGACTGGCGCCCTGAGGGAGACAGGGGTAGGGCCTGGCGTGGCCTCTGGTTGGGGCTGATTCATTCGTTCAGCAAGGCCTGCGCCGGTCTGCTAGGCACTTACGAGATGCCCGGCTCTGCTCCAGGCACAGGGCTTTGGGAGGGACAGTCCCACACCAGCCCTGACACAGCGGGACTTCCGTTCCTGGTGGGAGCCGGACAGCCCAGCAGGGCCCTGGGGCAGACACCCGAAGGCGGTGAGGGGATCAGCACTCAACTGGGAGGAGAGCGGGAGCACCCGGGGGCCCCGCCAGTTTTGGCTGCGTGGCTGGCCGGCCACAGGCCAGCTCCAGAGCACCCTTTGTGTGGGCCTAGGGGCCTTGAGGACGGGTCCCCAGGAGGCTGGCGGACCACACGGGAGCTTCCGGCAGGTGGGGCTGGGAGGGCCGCGCGAGGCTGCGGGGCCCACGGGCCGTGGAAAGGCGCCTGGCTTGCATTCCAGGAAGAAGAGGCTTTGAGCAGGGAACTCGTGGTCTGGTTTATGTTTGAGACGTCCCTCTGGCCACTGCGCGGAGACAGGAATGCTGGGGGGAGAGGGAAGGCCGGCGCCCCTTGGGATAGGCCGGCCCTCATCTTTGGGAAGGAAGGCTGCATGTGAACATGCTGTTCCCGTCGGCCGGAAATGCCCTTCCGCCCCTGGCAGAGGCTGCAAAGGAAGGAGGCTGGGTTTCCAATCCCTCTCCCCATCACTTAGGACCCGTGCCCCCCAGGGCACTCCTTCCTTCTCTCCACAGCACTGTTTTATCAGCTTCAAATGACCTCAATGAACCTCCCCGCAGGGCTGGCATGAACCTGACTGACCTCGGGCCCACCTCTTCCAGGCAGCCCTCCCTGGGTACCTATGGCTCAGATGGGTTCCTCCTCTTGGGCGTCTCTGCCCTTTGGATAGTACGGGGACACACTGGAGCCCCTCACGCCTGTGGGCGGCTCCCCAACAGGCAAGGAGCTCGCTGTAGAGGCACCAGGCCGTGGGTCCTGCCACGTCACCGCCAGAGCCAGGAACCACGTGCCTGAAGGCCACGCCACATGTATCAACAGCGGCGAGTCCACCACTCGGCCCAGGGCATGGCCCCCAGCACCCTGGCCTCCGCAGTCAGGGCCTCAGGACCCCTGCGAGTGTGTGGGGTCTCAGCGCTGACAGGCCGGACCCCGTGAGCAAGCAGGGCCTGTTTTTGCTGATAGGACGGTCGTGTAGTCCCTGTGTGGCCCCCGGCCGGGCCGGCGGCAAGGAGCTGGGGCCTGGTCCCGCTGTCAGGGTGGGGCTGAGAACACAAGCCTCCTCCCTGTCCCAGATCGCCCACAGGATGAAGAGAAGGAGGCAGGGAGAGGGAGGGAGGAGTGAGGAAGTCAGTCCTCTTTGCTCTAATCGGTGGTGAGGGGGTCCTACGCCAGAGGCAGGGGTGAGGCCCCGGGGCTTGGGAGGCCCTCCAGAGTGCAGGGTTGGAGGAACTACAAACTACACGGCTAAAAATCGAAAACTTTTTTTTTTTTTTAGTTAAACCATGCGTTTTCTTTTGGTATAAAATGTCATATGAAATATTCGGGAATACACTTACATAAAAATCCCTTATTCATCTTAGGCATCCTATGTTTTTTTTTTTTTTCCTCCTTTTGCTAAAACTGGTGACCTTCTACAGCTTGGGAGTGGCTTCCGGACTTGGGGCCCTGCTCTCCCTGGGCGACGAGGCCTGCTCGTGGGGGGTGGCCCCGTGCCCCGACTGCTGGGACCGGCCAGGCCTTTCGGCTCCCCCTTCCGAGCAGCTGGGGATGGGGGCTAGCCCACACTCCGCACCTCGCTCTGCCCTACTCGGGCCCCAAGAGCCCACTGGGTCAGAAAGCTTCAGCCCCGAGCCTCTCCCTCCGGCTGGCAGGGGCGGGCCTCCGTCCCCCGCAGGCGGGCAGGCATTCTCACCGCACTTCCCCAGCCACCTTCCCTCTGATCTGCCATCCTGCACAGCCCAGCGGCATGGCCCTGCCACCCGTGCGACCCGTGGGCTGCTGAGAGCCCTCTGCCACCCTCTGTCCCTCTGGGCCCCGGCTGGCGTGCGGGTCAGTACATCGCCTTCTTCGTGCGGACAATTTTCAGGGGAGTTTCTGTTGCTTGAATTGGAAAGTTGGTCTGGGTGAGGGCTCTGCACAGGGGTGAGGCTGTTCGACTTGGTTTCCCCACGGCAGGGACGACACAGTGGGGCCCTGAGGGGCAGGCTGAGGGGCGGCAGGGGGAGCACAGCCAGGGAAGGGGCCTGGTGGGCCTGGGGGGCTAGATGTGGGGTCTGCCCGGGGTGGGGACTGAGCTGCTACGGGCGCTGGGCCGCCCACCGCTGCCGCCGCCTACAGGAAGGCTCCCAGGCCTGCAAGGCCCCGCCCATGCCACCCTGTTTCTCAGGACCACCACTGCGCGGAGCGTTGGAACCGTCAGTCCCTGTTCTGCAGGCAAGGAAACCGAGGCTTGGAACCCTGAACCTGCCTGAGGTTGTACCCGGGTCAGGCGGCAGGGAGCCCCCCAGATCTGGAGCCCTGCAGACCGGTGCCGGGAGCTTCGGAGGAGGGCGCTGGGTACTGAGAGGCGGGAACAGCCGTGTGTTGGCAGAGAGACTCTGAGCCCCTGGGGGACGGAGCAGGCACCTCTGCCGTCGTTGTGAGGATGGGCCTGGCCTGCCCCCCGGCCCTCGGGGATGAGAGACCCCGACCCGCGGCACGTCCTCGCAGCCCGCTGAGCCCTCCTCTGCGGGAGCCCGCGTGACATTCCAGGGTGCTGATGTGGCACCACGGCGGGGCCCCCAACGCGTGCTCGCCGAGCCCCTGGGTGCTGCCGCCCCTTTCTGCTCCCCATTACAAGCAGGATCACGATCTCAGGAACGCGACCTCTCCCGCCGCAGAGGAGTTGGCCCTTCTGGCCCTCAGGGTAGCCCTGCAGGCCCAGGAGGAGGGGAAACAGACTCGGGGATGTCTAAGCCCTGTGTGGTCCCACGGGTGACAGGCTGGGTGCCATGGGTCGGGCTTCACCAAGGATTCTGCATTCAATCCTCACTGCCCCGGGGGGGTCTGGGCAGGTCTCCCCAGAACCACAGCTTGACACAGGGCAAGAGGCCAGCTGCCCAGGCCGTAGACGGTGGGCCAGCTGGAGGGTACCCTGATGGGGATCCCTGGGATGGTGGGGTATGTGCCTTGGGGTGACTCTGCTCGAGGGGATGAGGGGTCGGGACCTTATGTGCTGTCACCGCCACCCCCCGAGGCTCAGGCAGCTTCGTCTCTGCCTTCTGGGGAAGGGAGGGCCACAGGGACAGAGGGCCATCGAGCTAGGGCCAGTCCCCCAGCCCCCCCACAGCCGGTTCATGCTCTGATCTCTGCTGGGGCAGACATCACTGGCACCCCGCTTCGAGAAACTGGAATGGGGGTGAGGTTCTCGTCTTGTCCCTCTACCACACAGGCCTGTCTTCCCGCGGGCTCCCAGCCATCGGCTGTGTGCCTCCAGACGAGTTCTTGGAAGCAGAGCCCTAAACACCGCGGCACACGGTGCCCCCAGCGCAGCGGCTGGCACCCCACGCATCACGGTTGACACGGTCCAAGTGCCGGCAGCCCATGCACGCGCAGATCCGAGCAAACATCTGAAAATGCTCGAAACACGAAAGCCAGGCCAGGCTGACCAAACAGAGAGGTCAGGAAGCGAGGTGATCTCAAGATAGGAAAATGTATCTGGAATCCCCAGAAAGATTCCAGAAACTGTTACACCCACCAGGCAAGGCAGGATCGGATCACGAATGTGAGAGAGCAAGAAGACAGGGCACTGAAGACAGAATGTCACACACGAGGGTAAAGTCGAGGACAGAATCCTACAAATGGGAAAGAGAGAAAAGAGACATTGAAGATTCATTTAAAATACCTTCCATCTGGTTTGAAGGAATTCGAAAAAGATAATGGAGATGATGTCATGAAGGACACGGTCAGAAGTAATAGAACTTTCTGGAACTCAAGGACTCAAGTCCCCAAAGGGACCACAAAGTCAGCCACAAAGGAACCTCGCTGGGAAAGGCAGACCCCCAAGGCTAGAATATAGACAGAAGACTTCCAGGGAACAGAGAAAGGGAAGAACACTGTGGAAATCTCGGGGCTAAGGCAGACACAAGACGCATCCCCGGCAAGTCTCGAGGCCAGAAGACCTGGGGATAGTCTCTGGCATTCTGAGAGGGAAACCGGTAACTCAACACCCGGGTCAACTATCAACAGGACACATCGACTGAATGATGTTTTCGGACGTTCTGAGGATGGCCGTCCATGCCACACACCTCTTACTGGGAAGCCACTTGAGGTTTTTCCAGAAAACGGAGGAAACAATCAGTAAAGAAGACACAAGATCCAGGGAAAGTAAGGCCAACTGTCCCACCTAGGACAGCCCTAAAGGCAAGTTCTACAACGAGGCTAGCCAGGAGGCCTCGGGGGGCAAGAATCCAGACTAGAGCATAAAAGGAGGGCTCCAGAGGGAACATGGGCAGAACATAGCGGGAGGGGTGTTGAGAGACAGGCACCGGCCTGGGCACAAGGTGGGGACAAGGGACGAAGGATAGCAGGAAGTGGACAAGAACTACAGGACCTTCCAGAATCGATCCCTCGAGGGAGAAATTCATGAAAACTGAAATAAAGAACTGAGGAGTAGGCAGTGAGGAGAGCCCCCGCTCCACCTTAGGGCAGAACCCAGGGGAGCCCGCCGCGGGAAGTAGGGTCTCTGAGCTGCACGCGCGTGCTGGAGGCCTGAGCAGCCCCAGGACCACGGCACTGACACGACGAACTCATCCCGGGAGGCAGAGAGGCGGGCGGGCAGGGTCACAGCTTCATCCGGTGCCACGGGAGGTTGGAAGACGACCACAAAAACCCACAATGACTCCAGCTTCCCACAGTTGGTCATGTTTCCCTACCCCCAGACCTGTAAGTGATGTCAGGAATGAACCTGCCCTTTGGTGAAGAAACATTTATCTAAATTCAGCATTTTTTAGTCTCACATTTTTTCTTCGTTAAGAACAATGAATAAGTCAAAGTAGAACTGCCATATTTATCGTAATTCTTGACGGTTTGTCTGTTTGTCTATCCCTCATCCACCCACCCATCCATCCATCTACCCGCCTACTCATCCACCCACCCCTCCATCCACAATCCGTCCATCCACCCATGTATCCATCCACCCACCCATCCACCCACCCATCCACCCACCTGCCCACCCACCATCTACCTACCATCCATCTATCCATCCATCCATCTACCCGCCTACTCATCCACCCACCCCTCCATCCACAATCCATCCCTCCACCATTCATGCATCCTCCCAACTACGCATCCATCCATCCTCTCATCCACCCATCCCTCCACCCACCCACCCATCCACCTACATATACACGCATGCGTATATCCATCCCCTATCCTTCAACCACATACCCATTTATCTACTCATTTATCTACCCGTCTATCCACCCGTTGTTTTTTTCGGGGCAGCATGCAGCAGAATGTCTAGAGTGCTGTCCCCCTCACATTAAGGATGGGTGTTTCTGGGATAACAGGGCATATCTTTAGGGCAGAAGGGAAGCCCTGGAGATTTTCACTTTTGTTTTCTGACCTTTCTGTACTGTTTGCATTTTCTAGACATTCAAGTAGAATCAAAACATCATCCAAACACTTTCATTGAATAAAATCACTGACAGTCATCTCTGCAGAAATCAGGGTCTCCTTGTTTTCTCCACTGGACAGGTGTGCACGGAAACCAAGCAACAGCCGCCTGAGAGCTATTTCCAGACGCCTGCCTCGGAGGTCTCCCCTGGCCCTCTGGACCCCCCTGTCACAAGGCCCTCTTTTGCTTCTGTACCGTCATTACCCGGGTCTGTAATCACATGGTGTGTTTCTGACCAGGGGCAGCCCCTAATGCCAGGAGCGCCGATGTGTCCCTGGGATGGGGCAGGGGCGGGCGGGGCAGGGGCGGGCGGGGCAGGGGCGGGCGGTGGTCAGCCTGCAGGGGCTCACTCGGAGCCGCAGCCCGCCAGGCTCTCGGGGCCCCACGCAGACGGCGTCCAGCCTCAGTCTGGCGCTTGGCCGCGGGCGGCGAAGACACACCTACAACAGTGCCCGCGCCCGAGGCGGTGCCCACGGCAGGGGGTGGGAGCCCAGAGCATCCGCCTCGCCACGTGCCGGGCGCCGGGCCAGGTGCTGCGCAGTCGGGGCTCCAGGTGATCCTGGCCCGGGGCCCAGACTTAGTGCCCGTCTCCTCCTTACAGATGCAGAAGCCAAGGCTCAGAGGGGCTGTGTGGGCTCCCCGGGGTCGCGGGGGAGGCAAGGGTCCGCGTTGTGGGGAACGCCACTCACATCAGTGACAGGAGAGATCGTGGGGCTTCGGGGGGCTGGGGAGGCCAGGCAAGGAGAGCATCTGGACGCTGGGGCGGGGTTGTGCGGGCTGGAGCAGAGGTGAGGGCCCGAGAGGGGAGAGCTGGGGGGCTGGGCCGCCGTCCTCCAGGCCCACTGACGGCAGGAGGCTGCACAGAGACAGAGGCGGGGGTGCCGTTGGGGGGAGGCTGTCCCCGGGAGGCCCAAGATGCGAGGGGTGGGGAGGACCCCCCGCGTGGCGGCCTGGCCCCCACCCCAGCAGGGCGGCCCATGAGGACGGCTGGGAAAGGGCACAGAGAGGGGCCCCTGGGGCCGGACTGTGGGACAAGTCGGCAAAGAGAGCGGGAGAGAGTGGAGTAGGGCGACGGGCGGGGAGGCCGGGCGCTCCGGGCAGGTCTGGGGACCACACTGGGCCGCGCTGGGCCTGCCTCGAGGCCACGCGTCTGGGTGCCGAGCAGGAACGCCCCGCCAGGCGGTGGCCGGGCCGTGGGGAGCCCAGAGGCTGCGGGGCGTGTTCCAGGGCGAGATTTATTAGTGAAACAAAAGCATATTTTTTCAGGCAGGATGGCTCGCGCAGTTACCTCCTGACACGGCCTTGGCCGGGGGCCCAGCGCGGGCGGCGGGAGGCCTGGCGGGCGGGCGACCTGAGCCCGGTCCCCGCGGCCGGCCTTATCTGGTCCCAGACATCAAAGCGCACGCGGGCTTTTCATAAGCGAATGAAAGTAGCTGAGCAACAGGCAGGCGGGCAGAGCCCAGAGCCCGGGCCCATCAGCTCGGAGGCCACGGCGGCCTTGCCACGGAGGCCCTTCCCCTCAGGGGCCACGGCTGCCCGTCAGACTCAATCAAGTATTTCCCCAAAGCTCATTATCATAATGGACTTGCACTTCTTTCCCCAAGAGAATAATTAGCAGACTTCCAAATGGCTTAAAACAGCAATTTAAAAACTGCCCCCCCCCCGTCACTGTCCCATTTCCTTCATTTTGTGACAAGGAAACGTTGGGGCGCCTCTGGGAAGAGCCTGGAGTCTGTCGCACCCGCCGGGGTGGCCACTTGGCGGGGTCCCTCTGTCCCTGGGCCTCTCAACGGGGGCTGGGTGCGGAGGCCGGACCAGCCAAGGGCCCAGGAGAAGGAGGTCAACCTCCCCTGCACGAAGAGCCCCAACTGGGGAACGCCCTCGAAGGGGGCTCCTGGCAGTTGCCCGAGACTGCCCGCCCCGCGGAGGGAGCGGGTTGTGGTGCGTGGCCGGCAGGTGGGCAGGGAGCGGGTCAGGTGGGGAGCCCTGGGGAGGCACCCCCCCAGCGCCACAGACGCTCCCGTGGCTCCCAGCAAGCAGAGCAGCAGGGTCCCGGGGCCGGCCATGACCCAGCCTAGAGAGGGTCGAGCGGGTGCCGGGCCCGCCAGCCCAGCTCAGGGTCACTGCACTTCCCAGACAGGGTGGCCCAGCCTGAGGCAAGGGCAGGGGGACCAGGGTCTTTCTGGGGAAGCCCCTCGGCGCTTCCTCCCCTCCACGTTTCCTGCTTACTCCTTCCCACTTGTTGAAACAAAAACCACGCGATGCAGGAAAATCTCCTCAAACGCACATCTTGGAAGCCCATCCTCTGGAGACCGACGGCAGGGACAGCCCACGCTCCCGCGAGGCGGTGGTTGGCACACACATGTGCCCCGCCCGCAGGGACTGGGGGTGCCCAGCAGGCCTTCTCCCGGGGCACCGGGAGTTCACGGTTGTCCCCACGCTCAAACGTCGGCCGTCCGGTCTGTTTCTGATGCTTCACCGCCAAAACAAGGCCGTGATGGACCAGTTTGCTTGACCTGGTGTCTGGGTCACCCCGGGTCTGTTCTTTAGGGGCGGACGCCTGGACGGAGGGGGACAGGGTCGCAGCAAGAGGCGTGGTCTTGATATGCGTCACCAGAACGCCTCCTGGAAGGGGCGCGGGGTCCAGGCTCGCCTCATCTGGGCATCGCCAGCACGAATGCACACTCCTTTCTGCTGCCCTGGCCTCTCTCCGTTTAGGTTTCAGAGCGAGGCTTTGCAAGCCGTTGCCTCGGGAGGGTGGCCTGACATGGATCCTCCGGGAGTGGGCAGAGCTGTGCTCTAATAAAACTTTATTTATGGAAGCAGGTCGGGGGCTGGGTCAGACCTCCAGGCTGTGGTTGACCGGCCCTGTTTTTGAGGAGGGAAGGAATGAGGCATCTTCTCAGTGTTCGTGATCCTTCTTTCATGAATCCTCTTTCCAGCTCCTAGCCACGCCCGTTATGCTTTTCTACTAAAAACCGACTTTCCGCCGTCACCTGCAGGTGTCGGTGCGTCAGGGCGGGGCGGGGGCGGCAGGCTCGCTGCCCGGTGGGCTGCTTCCGCATTCACTCTGCCTACTCATGCCTTGTCAGTGGCTCCACCTTCGCGTCTACGGCCTCCGCACGTCTGCCGTCCTCTGGACCCGCGGCACACAGCGGCTCAACGCCCACCCCGAACGGGTGTCGTCCACGTCCCAGCTGGGCTGCGACTCCCCCGCGTCTCCCTGCGAAGTCCAGTGGGCTGGGACAAAGCCCTGTTGTGCGGCTCGGAGCCGCGCGGCTGTGCGCCCAGGCCTCCTCCCGGAGCACCATGGAAGGGCAGTAGTGCCCGTGCACGGGAGGCGATCCGGCCACCGGGCGCTGCGGGAGTGGCGTCAGCCTCCGACTGCGAGCCGTGCATCGGACGCGGACAATGGCTCGCCCCTCAGCACCGGGAAGAGTAGCCCCGGTCCTTGGCTGTTCCCCCAGAAACCACACCGTCCTTCTCATCTCCTTGTTCCTCCCCAGGAGCCCCACAGAAAAGGCCCTGGTGCTCCGGAGTCGCACGAGCCCAAGACCTGAACCCGAGGTGGGCACGGCTTCCAGCGCCCCGCTCCTCGCCTGGGGGCACAGACGCCCTGCGGTGGCCGCGAGCGCGCAGCCTCCCGCCCAGCAAACCTGTGCCGTTCCCGGCGCTCGGCGCAGGGCTCAACCCGTGGGCAACAAGGGCGCGGTGCGATGTGCAGTCCCGGAGCGCGCCGAGCCTCAGTTTCCCTCTCACACGGCGACACGTTGGAGGCCGGTGTCCGTAAGCGGAATCACATCTGTGGGCTGGGCGGCGAGCCCGTGCTCAGCATGCGGGGAACGGGGTACCCCGCCCCCTTCCTCTTCTGATAGGCCACCGTGGAGACCCAAGGGACCCCTGAAACTCCTCAAATTTAAGATGTAGAAATAGATCTTAGTTCTTTTCGCACCAGCGGCACACACGCTGCCACGGCGGGCATGACGCTAGCCCCCCCGTCCTGCCCCGGGGCCCCCAGCTCTGTGTGGCCCTGCCCTGCCCTGGCTGGGGGCTCTGCATGAACGGGCCCTGCCAGGGGGCCGCGGTGTGACCCAAGGTGGCTCCACACCCGGCCTGACCACCGACCTGGGGGCCGTGGTCCTCACGGCTGGCATCAGTGGCAGGCGTGGGGCTCGGAGTGCCCCGCGTACGCGTGAGACTGCAGGGCAGCCAAATGGGGCTGGGAGGGTAGGCGAGAGGCCCAGAGAGGAGGGGGAGGTGGCTGAGAGGACGGGAGGAAGAAGGGCCCCAGGAGCTCCCGGGGCAGGTCTGGGCAGGTGGCAGTCCCAGGCATGTGGGGGGCAGGCCGGGACAGGTGGGGAAGAGAGGGGCCAGCAGCAGAGCTGCAGAGGGCACAGGCCCAGGCTTGCGTGCCCCCGTCCCAGCAGGATGCTCTGAACCCCCTCCCCGACCCCAGCACACTGACCCTCCCCCGACATGCCCACCTCCTCCACAGCCCTGCCCAGGATCAGCACTGCCCGCAGGGGGAGGATGGCGGGGGCTGGGGGCACATCCACTCTAGGTCCTGACCACAGCCCAGGGTGCCGTAGAGTTCCTGGGGGCTCTGGTGTATTCTCCGGGGCGCAGGGGGCCCTGTGACCCCCTCCGGCTTGAGAGCGTCTCTTTGCCCCACAAGCCCGCCGCAGACAACCCCCAGACGCACAGTTGGGCTCCCCTCTCCCGGCCCTTCCTGTAGGGCTTGCAGGCTGGGCTCCCACCCCGGCCCATCCCCGCCTTGGCGGAGGCTGACCCTTGGCCAGGAGCGCGTCTGCCTCGCCAAGCCCTCGCTCCGCGCAGGCTAACGCGGCCCCTCGGAGGCCCTGCTAGGCTCGTGAACGCCGTCTGCTTCTCTGCCATCCACTCAGGCAGTCCCAGAATCCTCCTGCGAGGCCACGTCGGGCCCTGGGTGTGTCCAGCGTGGGGCCCTGGCTGGGGTCTGGGGCTGCCGGCATCCCTGCCGGCTCTGCCCCTTCTCAGCCTCCGGGTCTGAGGGTCTGAGGAGGCCGCAGGGCAGGTGCCCCAAAGCCCAGCTCACATGGGACTGTGCTGCCCGCCAGTGTTCGGCTCACGGGGAGTGGCTGGGGCAGGCGCGTCCCAGTGGGTCGCCTGGGTGCGCTGAGGCCGGGTAGGGGCCCAGGGGTGGCTCCACGGGGCCAATGAGCCCAGAGCACTGTGCAGCCCACGAGCCGCCCCCAGCCACGGGCGCGGGAGCTGGGCCAACAGGGGCCATGCTGAGGGTCTGCCAGGAAGGCTGGGGGTTCCTGGGCCTGCTGCTGGGGCCTGATGTGGGGGGCCTGGGTGAATGGGGGGCTCCATAGCCTGAGGGGGGAAGAGCCGGGCCCCAGCCCCGGTCTCACTGCTTCCATCCAGGGCTCGAGCAGACAGCCCTCTGTGCTCCCCTCCCTCTGCGATCCTCACTTTATGGACTCACCGCCTCCTCACCCCTCTGTCCCCTGGAAAGCGCCACGCTGAGGGGATCGGCTTCTGCCGGGCCTGGCCTCACTTTCTGGGGACTCTGGTAGCCCTGCACTGGTCCTGTTCCCCAAAGGGCAGACCTTAATGAGAGGGCACCGAGCTGAGGCCTGAGCCCCAGGGGGTGGCCGGGGGTCAACATGGCTGGGGTCTCTGGTGGGTTCCATGAATAAGGGCCCACCTGTGTCCAAGGGGGACACATTCCAGGCCTGGTCCCTCAAGACGGTGGCTGGCATTGGCCAAGTCTGGGAGGCTGCGCTGTTTCCCAGGTCCTGCTGACCGGGGCTGGGCGGGGCCAGGCGCACAGTCTACTGTCTTCCTGTTCTCCTCCCTAGTAGACTAGGCAGTCTAGAAGTTTCCACATTGCCTTCCCCAAGGCCAGGGAGGGGTTCGGCCGAGTCTCTGGTTGCTGGTCCTAGGGCCACCCCACATGCCTGGCGGGACCTCCTCCTGCAGTAAGAACTGCTCCTCGGAGGGGGCCTGCCCCAAAGCTGAATGTGGACCATCCCACAGGGCCCCTGCTTCTCCTGAGATGGGGTCTCTCATCATCCCCATTGCCTCGGTGGGAAAACGGAGGCTCAGAGAGAGGCATGAGCTGCCCACATCCTTGGTGGGTTCGAGGGAGACAGAGGAGCTGTCTGGGGTCTGGACGCAGCAAGAGGCAGGAGCTAGAGCCTGGGGCCCCAGTGCCAAGTGGGGCTCCCGGGGGTCCCGCCCCCACTGAGGGGAGGAGCTCAGGACACCTTCCCAGTGCTGGCCCGGTCCCCGGACGGTCCACACACAGACCCGTGGGCTCGGGCCGTGCCTGTGCTTGCTCAGGGTTTGCAGCGTTTTTCCCGTGGGCCCCCGTGGGCCGCCTCAGAGCGGCGTGGGCCAGGGGCCATCCTGGGTTTCCAGGCGGGAAAGACAGGCTCGGGAGGCCCACTGGGGCCAGGCTCCTGCAGCTGGTGAGCATGAGGGCGGGGTCTCACGCCTGATTCCAAAGCTTCCCACTTTCCTGACGACCGAGGCCAACGGTGGCCCCGACCCTGCTGCTGGCTCCCGCTGTTACCGGCGACGGGCCCGGGGCCTTCTGAGGTCATTGGCGGAGATGGGAGCCCTGTCACCGCGGACAGGGGCGGGGCTGCTCTGCCCTGGCCCACGAGCGTGGCCCCAAGGGTCCCCAGCTCTCCCTCCCTAACCTCCTGCTTGTGGTCCCTGTGCCTGGCTTGTGGGAGGAGCTTGGGGTGACGCTGGTCTCCGCGTCCGGCGCTCCGGCAGCGGGTGGGTGGCATGGAGTGACCTGTGTCCCCCGAATCCACTCGCTGAAGCCCTCACCCCAGTGACCGTATTCGGAGATTTGTAGGCTAAGCGTGGGGCCGGGGTCCACTAGTGTCCTTGTGCCCAGAGGAGGCCGCGTGCGGCCGTCAGAAGCTGGCCGTCCAGGAGCCGGGAAGCAAGGGCAGCTGGGCCGCAGCCTGGCCTGTGGACGAGCGGTCTCCAGAGGTGCGGGAAACGAGGGTCCACGGCTCAGGCCACCGCGTGTGGTCCTTGTCATGGCAGCACGGGCTAACCGGTGTGAAGCGCCGGCCGGCAAGAGGGGGAGCCCGCCGTCTGGGGACAGCGCGTGTGGGGCCCCGGGGGAACGCCGAACACACCGCCTGACGTGCTTCCGTGGCGAGACTTTGGGGGCGTCCTGCCGCCGCGGAATCCTGCACGGGGCCACCCTGTCTCAAGCCCGGCAAGGCCTCCGAGCGGCCACCAGGTCCCAGCCCCGCCCTTCAGCACAGGCCACCAGCTCGGACGCCACATGCATACCTCTCCTCGCCAGCGCCCGCCCAGGGCGGCTTGCTGATCCTTGCCTTCTCTCTCCCTTCTCGAATGTTCTCCAGGTGGGGCGATGGGGCTCTGCGATCCTGTCCTCCACCCCGGGATCTGGTCCCACGGTCGTGGCCTCGGAGCACCGGCCTCAGCAGCCCTGCCCTCCCGTCTGGGGCCTGCCCCAGCGGAGCTGTCCCACAGTCGGAACGCCGTGCACACCCATCATCCCTGCTGAGCGCCGCGTACCAGCTGCGGGCACGTGACCTGGCAGGTCCCAAGCCCCAACCAGCCCCGCGGCTGTTCCTGTGCCCCCTCAGGGCTGAGGAAATCGAGGCACACCTGTGTGTGTTGGGCGACATGTCCAGTACCCTGAGTGCCCAGCGGGGTGTCACCCCCTCCCCCCGGTCCGTCCTCACTACCTGGCTGGGGCCGCATCACATCACCGGGACGAGCACAGGGGCGTGCCCAAGTGGGGGCCAGGCAGGGGAGAAGAAGGGCTGCATGGGGTGTGGGGCCTGGGGGTGCAGGGCGCGGAGGACACGCCTTCCCGTGCCGCGCCCCGTGCAGCTGCCAGCCGCCGTCCTGGGGGCCTTTGTCCTGCTGCGCACGTCTCTGACCACCGAGAGTCTGGTAAATGCTCCCGATGTGGACCCAGAAATCCCACTCCCGGGAGAGGAGGCAGCACAAGGGAAGAGCGCTGGAGCCCGCGGGCCCAGGACAGGCCGTGGTGAGCGAGTGGACAGGCCAAGCCAGTGTCCTCGTCCCTCCTGGGCCTCCAGCCGTCCCTGCTCCCACGAGGCTCCGGCCTACGGGACCACCACCCACACCTCGCGGTCCTTGTCCGAGAGCTCCTTCCCCGCAATCCCTGCAGGCACCGGCCTCCCCTCTGCTGCGGACGCAGCCCTGCCCCAGGACCTTCAGTGGCGCTGCCCCTCGCCCGGTTATGGGGGAGCTGCTCCCCCCCTCCCTGCAGGCCCTGTTCCTGCCCCCTGTGATCTCTGTGTCCCTGTCTCCCATCCCTCCTCCACCCTCCCCTCCCTCCTCTCCTCTTCCCTGCCCAGCCCCCGGTGGCTGCGGGGCGAGAGTGCAGACCACGCGCGACCAATTTATAGACAATTTTCTCTGTGACGATTAGGTTACATTTCCCCCAATAGCTGCTTAATTTTCTTGTCAAAAATACACAGTTTTCACATTTGTCTCGCTGCAAGGGTGATTAATTTCCAGACCATAAGTAAGAACTTAATTTGATACCTGCAAGGATTAGAAACTATTTCAAGCTGCTGTTTACATGAAATCAAGAAAGATTCGTTCTGTTTGCAATTATGTTAATGAGGAAATAGAGTGGGTACTTTTTTTTTAGGGACCGCGGCATCATTTTGCTGTTGCCGGTGAATTAGCCCAAGCGGGTCTCCTGTCGCCGCCCACCCCACCGTGGCTGTTTTTAAGGCGACCCTGGCCGGCGAGGGGGCCCGAGACACAGCGCGTGCCCGAGGAAGGCGTCCGTGGGCCGGGTCGGTGCCGGACACTGGCCTGTCCCCAGCCTGTCGGGCCCGCAGGTGGGACGGAGCTGCTGGGTCCGCCGAGGCCCCCTCTGATGGCGGCGCCGAGAGGCAGGACGGGGGGCGCGCAGGGCACCTCAGGCTGGGGCTCCGCTCGGGCGAGGGCCGGTGTGAGCAGCGCCCCGTGCCCAGAGCGGGCCGGAGCCGAGGCAGCCTGGAGGCCCAGGAGCCCACCAACTCAGCAGAGCGCGGCTGGAGGGGCGCAGGGGAGGCCACCGGGGAGCAGGCTAGGCCCTGGGCGCTCTGGGGGGGGCTTTAGGGGACAGGGAAGACCCCAGCTGGCGTCACATGGTGTCCACGCTGGCTCGGCCTCCTGTCCCCCGGCCCGCCGGTGGGAGCTGGGGGAGAAGCAGCTCTCGGATCCCCGCTGGGGAGGTGTCGGGCCTCCCCGGGCCTGCCTGGCACGGTCTGCCTTCGGGCCAATGCTGGGGACAGCCCAGGTGAGCCGGAACAGTGTCCCGCCGTGGCCCCGCGGGACGGCGTGCCACCACCCGCCCGCCAGCCGGGCATGGCCCTCTCCCCCACGCCCCGAGGGCCGGGACAGGCACGGGCTGGCTCCACATGGGAACGGCTCCCGACCGCAGGAAGGGCTCTCGGGTCGCCCCCCGTCCTGACGTCCCGCTGCCTCTGCGTCTGTCAGGGGCTGCCGGCAGGGTCAGCGCAGCGACGGGCTCGCGTGGGGACAGGGACAGGCCCTCAGGCCTTCCCTCTGCCCTGGGCCTCCGTGCGCCTGCATGGGGTCCCAGCTCGGAGGCAGGGGGATGTGTGGTCCCGAGTCTGGGCGGGGGAGCCACAGGCCACAGGGACAGTTCCTCCGCCACGGGGAAGGGCTGTGCCGGCAAAGCCCGTGCTGGGAGAGCCGGCGCCGGCCCAGGAGGGACGGGGCTGGGAGGGCCCGGGAGAGGAAGGCGGGGGGCGAATCCCCACCTCACTTGCTCAGTGCAGAGTGACCCACGCCACGGAAAGCGTGGTTTGGGTGGGGAGCCCACGACGGGGCCGGACAGGGGACCGGGCAGTGTCCTCACTCTGGGCCCTCCCCGGGACGATCCTGCATCTCATCTCCAAGATGGCGCTGTGGCCGCACGTGGACGTGCTCAGCCGCGGGGGGAGAGAGACGCTGGCAGGAGCGGGCAGCGCTCCGATCTCTGAGGACCCGGGTCAAAGCCCGGGTGAGCCGGCGGGGCACCCGAGGGTCTGCGGCAGCCAGCCTGGACCCAGGGACAGCATGGACGGGGGGTTAGCTCCGGGTGCCCGCTTGTGCCCGAGGGCGGCTGTTCCCAGCTCTCGCTGTCACTGGCTGCTGGGCACGAAGACGGGAGACCGGCTAGGCTGCAGCACTCCAGTTTTGGGACCAGAGGGAGACGGACAGGGACCGAGAAGCCAGTCTACCCAGTCTCCCGAGGCCCTGTCGGTGGTGTCCCCAGTGAGGGGCATAGCCTTCAATGACAACCCCCCCCCCCGCCCTCAGCACAGGGAGGCTCTGAGGAGGGCAGGAGGCTCCACACCTGTGCAGGCCGATCCACAACACCCCCCACGGGGCAGGGAGAGCTGACGGGGAGACCGAGGCAGAGCACGGTAAGCTGGCTGGTGTGCTGGTGAGCTAAGCTGACGTGGGAGCAGGGATAACCTGCCCGGCCCCCCGCCCCCCTGCCCTGTGCAACTCTGCAGGGTAGGATGAGTCACATCCTCCCAGGGCCCTCTGCCTGTCTACGGGCATCTTCTTGCCTTTAAAGGAGAGCCGTCCGTGGGCTTCCCCAAGTCTCCACCCACCGGGAGAGAGGAATTTGGGAGGGACAGGCCTGCAGAACTCACCTCTCAGCCTCACCCACCCGGGGCCCCAGGGCCTTTGCACATGCCACTTGTTGGGGTGCTCTTCCACGTCATTCCCTCCCGTGGCTCCAGGCCCCTGCCCTCTGGACGCTCCCTCCTCTGTCTACTGGACTGTGTGCTCCGCGGGGCAGAGGTCAGCCCGTCCCATTCTGGGGGCCAGCCCTGCGTGCCGCTGAAGCCCAAGGAGCACAAGGTGCCTGGATGCGCACATGCAGGCCTGCCATAGGTCAAGAGTCCCCCTTTTCTGGTTTCTCCACTTTCTGCTCCCAGGACTTGTGGCCCCTCTGTCTGGACCAGAGGCGCCTCAATCTCTAGGACACCCGGGGGTGCCGGGATGGCGCAGGGCTGAGAAAATACTCTCGGGTAGCTGCTAATGTGATTTCCATGCTGGTTTCTGGAGTGACCCTTCTTATAAAAAGGTAATGTCACAAAACCTCAGAACCAAGCCCCCCGTGCCTGCCGGGCATGCTCCGCGTAGGACCACTGTGCCGGGCCTCACCGTTCGGGTTCTTGGGGCCGAGAGCGGCCAGATAACGAGGGCGGCCCGATGTGTGCCCCGGGGGGGCCTGCCAGGGGGCGGGTGCCAGTGGCCCCACAGGGTGCGGTGGGCGGGGCCTGCTGGCGCAGCATCCCTGTGTGGGTGGCAGGCCGGCGGCCCCCGCGCTCCCCACACAGATGGCTCTTTATGTGTGAGACCTGCCCCGTGGCTCCTGGCCGGCGGGGAACGGAGGGGGGCGGAGCCTGCTGGGCGACAGTGGGCGCAGAGGAGGGGCGGGAGGGGGCGCCCTGGCGGTCACACCTGCCCCTGTCCAGGTTGTTCTCAATGAGCCAGAGAAGCATCGCTAAAAATGCCAGTCGGCCCCCTGCCCTCCTCGGCTCTGAAGACCCCACTGCCCGCCAGCGACGTCTCGGGTTCTTGCGGCGGCTCCAGGACCTGACGGTGTGCCCAGGCCTTACCTACACGGCCCAGCCTCCAGTTTCCTCCCCAAGCCGTGCCTCCGGCCACACAGCTACCTGCTTGCCGTTCACACAACCAGGCGTGGCCCTGCCCCAGGGCCTTTGTACGGGCTGTGCCCTCTGCCCGGGCCCTCTTCCCCCAGATCCCTGCGCGCCCTGCTCCCCTGCCCCCAGAGGTAGACACAGAGGGTCTCTCCTGAGTGCGAGAGGGGTATGAAGTCCTGTCCCTCAAGCTACTCGGCCGTCTTTTTGCCTTCCTGAAGCAGGGCCCGTGACAGGCCTGGCGCTGGACCCACGGGTATGCCTCACGCACTGCCTGCCTTGTCTGTACAACAGCTCCCATTTCACAGAAGAGGATCTGGAGGTCAGAGGGGCCCTGAGTTCAGAAAGGGCCCCAAGGAGCCGGCTGCTCACTCCATCTTCCATCTTCCTGCAGTCTCCTCCTGCCTGGTTGGGGGAGTGCTTCGAGGCTACCCTGCTGGGGCCAGCGCCCTGCACGCCCCCACCCCCACGCCACCCCGAGGCAGGGGGAGTTGGCAGGGCTGCGGGGGAGGACGGGGGAGGGCACGGAGGGGAGGCATGAATGGATGCTCCGGTGCGGAGGCAGGAGGCGGGAACAGCGGATGGATGGGGAACGGGTGGGGAGGGAGCTCGCTGCCAACCCAAACAGCCCGCGCGCCTCAGCCCCGTGTTCAATCCACAAAAATTTCCATCTGCCTCTGGAGCGCTTGGAACCCGGCAGCGAAGGGCCGCCCGCCCGGGCAAAGTAAACACCGGTCCGCGCGACTCCCAGGCGTCTGCAGCCCGGCCTGCAGGGCCGCGTCAGCCATTCTGTGGGTGCCGGGGGCCCGGGCAGGGGGCAGGCCGCCGCTACTCGCTGCATGTGGCTTTGCGGCCGGGGACCTGCTGGCCTCCACCTGCCACCCCGCCCCAGCGGGCGAGCACGTGCTCAGGCCTGACACCCAGTTCCCACCCCTGGGTGCTCCCAGGTGCTCCCACCCTGTCCCCAGCCTGGCCCTGGGACCCTGAGGGCCGCTGGCCCCCGGTGTGCTGGGCACGGGCTCCCCTGCCGGGCCTCGGGTTCCATATGCCGCGGCCAGGGCGGGCCATCCCCTCCCAGGGTGGCGGGACAGCCCTGCCTCCGGGCCGGGACATCTATTTTCGGTGGTGACCAAGCCACTGCTTAATACGCAGGGCTGGCTGGGGGCAGGCTGCGCCCTGACCCGCAGGGTGACAAGTTTAAAAAGGGCCCATTTTGATCAAAATACATGTTTTTCTGAGGTCGGCCAAGGTGGCTGGGTGAGGTTTGCCTCAGAGACGAGGCTCCGGCCGCCCTCACGCCCGGGCCCCCGCAGATGGCCTGCCCACCCCGACCCTCCCGCCCGCCGCCCGCACGCGTGTCTCTGCCCGCCGCCATTCCCTGTCCCTTGTCCCTTCTCAGTCAACGCACACAAGTTCATATAGACTTGAACTATATTTTTCCAAAAAATGTAAATTTCCTTCCCAGCCAATATCTGCGGCCTATAAATAGACTCATTCAGGAGAGGCCTCCTTGTGGGCAGGGGGGAGAGGGCAGGACCTGCCTCGGGCAGACCAGAAGGGAAACGCCCAGGAAAGAGGGAGGGGGGTGTGGAGGAAAGAACAATTCTCGACGACTGCTGAAGCCACAGAAAGCTGGAGGCCACGCTGTGGCTGGGGAAACAGGCTGAGGAAGTGACTGGGGTCACTCCCTGACTGGCCCCTGAGGCCCACGGCCTGCCCAATGGCCAGCACACTCTCATGCCCAAGCTCTCTGAGCTCTGCAATCGGACACCCAGATCTCTGCGTTCTGGAGCTTGTTGTACTTCCCCTTGCCACAGGGCCTTTGCACGTGAGGCTTGTACTTCCCCTTGCCACAGGGCCTTTGCACGTGAGGCTCCTCGGGCCTGGATGTGGATCCATTCAGGAATTCTCTGTAGCACGTGGCCCAGTAGCACTAACATCAGCCCCTGCACTGCCTGAGTACGGGGTCCCCAAGGTCTTGATGCGACTCACTGGCTCTCATGGCCCGTGAGCCAAGGGGGTAGGGCTCAAACCTGGCTGCTGGCTGCATAGGTGCAAAGGCCGGGTTTTGTCCTCTATGAAATGGGGAGGGGAGACGGGAAGATCCCTGGGGCCTTCCCACCTATGAGTAGGAGGCCTAGACCGTCAGTCAACCAGAATCCAAATGTGTGCACGGGGCCCGGCTGCTCAGGCTCCAATCCTGGCCCTGCTTCCATGGAGCCAGGACGGCAGTGGGGGCAACGCTCCAGGTCCAAAGACTCTGAAAAGAGCCAGTCCTGGAGGCATCGAGTTGGCCTGGCTCCTGGCGGCTCCCCGGGCAGGCTCTGGGCCTCTTGGGCCTCTCAGGTGGGGGCCACCGGAGACCAGGCCAGCTCTAGTGGACCCGACTGTGTACTTCTCTCCTTCCCAGCCCCCTGCCCTGACGGAGGGGGAAACTGAGGCTCGGGGGCCAGCGGCTGTCTCCCCGTGGGCTCCTCCAGGCTGGCACAACGGCTCTGGGTTCCCAGAGATGGGGACCTGCCGCCGGGTGTGCTGCCAGGTCCCTGCTCTCCGTGGAATACTCCTGCCCCGGGACCCATGCCAGAACGTGGCTGCCGGTGCTCTCGGCCTTCCCATCCCGTCGGCCGTGAGATTTCTGGGCCCCTGTGGGGGCTTCAAGGCCAGAAGCAGACTTTAAGAGCCAGTGGTCACCCTCCCTCGCGGGAAGCTAAGGGGCGTCATCTCCCGCCGGCCAGGAGAGAGGGGACGGGGGGTCAGCAATAGACTGACTGTGAGGTCGACCTTCCCGCCGTTCGCCTTCACGTGGGGAGAGGCCAGGGCTCAGTCTGGCCAACATGCCGCCCTGGGCGTCAGCCCTGAGGTGAGCTCAGTGTCCAGCTGCAGGCCAGCTCTGACCCCCATCCCACAACCATGGCGCCCTGGCAGCCAAGCCCCTAGACACCCAGGGGTCTCTGGGTCGCACCCCTGGTGGGGGGGGAGGTCTAGAAGGCCTGCAGGTCTCAGCGATCACCTGACCAATGCTTTCATTTCAAGGAGGTGGAGACCGAGTCTCTGAATTGGGGGGCAGTGACAACCCTCTCCGGCAGAAACTCAGCCCCAGGGGGTGACTGGGCCTGTCTGCCCCTGGGCCACCCGGAGACCCCCAGCCGCGATGCCCCCCGCCCCCGCTCCTCTGACCTCTGCGAAGGGGCTCCCTACAGATGGCGGACTCTTGCGCTGGCCCTGTCGCCTGGGCCGTGGGATGAAGGTGGCGAGAGGAGTGGCTCAGATGGCAGGACGGACACCCCGGTGACCATGGCCCCTCCCATCGCCCCCCTGTCTCTTCTGTGCCGACTGCTGGGTGCCAGCCCACGCTGGAGGGCGGAGGCCTCTCTCCCCGGGTGCCCTCCGACCCTGCTGGGGACTCGAGCCGCAGAACCAGGGTCCGCAGGGTCCGCAGGAGGGCCCTCGGAGGCTGGGCTGTCCGAGGCCCAGGGAAGAGCACTGAGCTGCTGGCCACGCCGGCACCCCTCTCCCTGGCTGGCAGTTGTGCCTGGGCAAGGGCAGGCTGGCCGTGCAGGCCAACGCTCAGGTTGGTAGGCCGAGGCACGGGTGTCTGCCGCCCCTGGATGGTCAGACAGATGTCCTGACTCATGGACTCGCGGACGGCTCCAAAGGCCCCTGTTCTCCCATCACGTGGCCAGAAAAGGGCCGTCCTGCTGGGACTCCATTCCCCAGACTCCGCTGGGAAGGGCCAGGGGACTCGTTCTCACCCACGGGGTGGAGCAGAGACCAGGCGTGGGTCACTCCTGGGCCAGTCTTCAGGCCTGGAGGGGTCCTGCTCCCTGTGGACCGAGGGGAAGGAGGCCCAGACCTACGCCCAAGCCCTCGGCAGAAGCCCTGGGGGATGGTCCCGGTGGGTAGCACCGGGCAGAGGTCCTGAAACAGAGGACCGAGCCCCAGAGCAGGAGGGCTGCACCTGGGAAGGCCCACACGGCCTGAAAGGGGCATCTCGACCTCGGCCAGAGAAGAACGGAGAATCTCAGGGGCGCAGCCTGCCCGCCAGTGCCCGAGCCCTGCGGCCCCACCAAACGCGTGCCACCCGCCCTCCCAGCTCCGTCGGGGGCCAAGCGGCTTCTTTATCCCAGCGCTCCTCATGTTCCTCCACGGCTGGTGGGGGTCCCTCCTGCCGCTGGGAGGGCCTCTGACTGCCTGATGCCCCCCCAAGCCCGCCCCACTCTCACAGACCGAGCTGTGCCAAGTGTCCCCCCTCTGATATCCCCAGGCCCTGGTGCTCTGCTGTCTCGGGAGAGGACATGTGAGCTGCGAGGGCACAGGATTCTCACGGGAGCAGACGGTGCCAGACCCCTTTGCAGCACTCCGTGGCACCGCGCCCCGTGTCCCCACCAGCAAGGGCTGGGGGCGTCCGCCAGCCCAGCGCACTGCCACTCTCCTAAATGGCGGTGTCGGCACGAGTGCCCTGGCCGCCGCGGAGGGCGGGCGGCCTCCCTTGGAAGACTGGCGGCCTGCAGAGGCCGTCCGGCACGGTGGCCCAGGGCCCCGAGGGCTCTGACCTCAGGCTCCCTCCAGGAGTGCGGCCGCCCCCTCCAGGTCTCCCCAGCACGGCTCATGGGGCCCCGGACTCCCCTTCGGGCCCGCCCGCCCTGGCCCGGGAAGGGAGGCGTGGCACTCAGCGTCAACTGCTGCTTCATTATGGGTTTATCTTTGAAACCCCAGACAAAACAGGGCCTGTGTGGTTTGACTGGAGGCCTAGCACCTCAGGCCCTCGCCATCCACCAAGACGGCTCCTCAGGAAAGAAAAAATACACTAACCTTAAAATAACCAGCTCCCAGAATAGCAGCTAATGAAGGCTTCTGAAGGGGGCCCTTTGATCAGCCAGAGCCCACGCCTTGGCCTATTTACGGCCTTGTCACTCAAGACCCAGCCACCGGCATGGGGAGCGGGGCCGTGGGGGGAGCTCCCAACGGGACGGGGGTGGGGCAGGGCCGTCGGGGGACCCCCCCCCCGCCTGACTTCCTGATGCGACCAGTCAGAACTGGCGGTGAGGGGCACGATGGAGCCCACGGGAACCTGGCGCCCTGCGCGGAGCCTTCACACGCGGCCTCGCCCCTGGACACGGCTCCTGACGGCCTCCCGAGAACAGCGGGGGGAAGCCCGGCCGGGGGGGGCGCAGAGGCGCCCGAAGGACCAGAGTCCCAAGCAGGCAGTGGCCAGGGAGGCGTGGGTCCTGGGCTCTAGGGGTGCGAGCCAAGGAATCCACAGAACATTTAGTGCTGTGTGAGCCACGGGCCCGCAAGGACAGGCCCCTGTTGGGGACGTCAGGGCTTATGAGGCGGCCCTCGTCCGCCTGTGTCGGGCCCCCTCTCTGCAGCGGAGCTCACCTCTGGGGGCTGGGTGCCGGGGCTCCGCGCGAGAGCGGCACCAGCCCCACGGGGCCCCGGAGGACCTGATATGGGGCTTGTGAAACCGAGGAAGCGAAACTTAATTTGATTTACGTTAAGTGAATTCCAATTTAAATTTAAATACAGACCCCCCAGTTCAGGGAGCGAAGACTTTAAGTATGTTTGGAATGACTTAGCTAAGAGACTCTCCTTTTTGACTGCACATTTCTTACCTAAACGGATACCAAGCAGTTCTCAGGAAAACAGCACGGACGCTGAGGAGCACGGTGCGCGTGAGACACACCCAGCGCTCCAAGAAACAAGGTCGATCCTCCCAACAATTCTTTTTATATCGATTACACATGGAAGTGATAATATGTTCAATCTACTGGTTCAATAAAATACAGTATTACAGTGAATCTGATCATTCCGATGATGGCTGTTAGAGAATGTTAGGTTATATCTGGGGCTCCCACTAGAGTTCTACTGGGCAACACTGGCCCAGACTGGGGGTCAGCAAATTTTCCAATAAGGGGCTGGAGAGTAAATAGCACAAGTGTTGTGGAGCCCATTCAATCTCCGTCTTCTGTTTTAAAAGTTATCTATTCATTTATTTCCTTATATATTTACTCTTGTTTTAACTGTGAAAACAGGTGAGGGCTGAGATTTGGTCTAGAGGCCCCTTGCTCACTTAGGCCAGGGGTCTCAGTACAAGTCAGCAGGGGATTCCTCCCTTCCTGAGGGCTAGCGAGACTATAGGGGCGGGTTCTTCTCAGTCCAGCCTGCCGAGGGCGGCCTGACCCCGACCCCCTGGAGGCCCAGCATGACGCCCACTTAGGACTGAGGCCCCAGGGAGCATAAACCAGATGTGCCACTACCACCCAGTCGCTCCCAGCATCATGGGGGAATGGAATGCAGCAGAGCCGGGAACCAGCACGGGGAGCTGGGAAACCGTGGTCGAGAGACGCAGGCTTCCCAGAAAAATCCTGTCTTCAAAATCCTGATTCTGTCCCCTGTACGAGGGTAAGAGCTTGTCTGATCATGTGTTGGAGAGACAGACTCAGCAGCGTTGATGAGCTCCGCAGGAGGTATGGGAGGTCAGAGGCTGAAAGTGCAGAGAAAGTGGAAGCCACAGAGGTAAGAGGTACCCTGTAGACATCTGATGAGCTAAGCAAACACGACTCTCACAGGTGATGGATGGCATCCAAGTCCGGGCCTGCCCCCGGTGGGGAGTTTTGCCTCACAGCCCTACATGAACCTGGGACCTTCAAAGGACTCCACATTCAGGGTGAGGGTCCGTGAGAAATAACCCACTTCCCAAAAGGGTTGTAAAGAAACCTGCCTGCTGCTACGGGCCCTGGGACCACGTTTGCTCTGAGAAATCACATGCATGTTCACCATGGAAGCCCAAACGCACACTTTCTGGGTGCGTCTCTGGAAACCTCTGAGCCTAGAACTTAAAGTCCAGGATGGTAGTACCCTCACCTGTATGACAAAGGAAGCAGGAGCCATAGATCCTCCCTCACACCCTCAAGTCCACTAGGCCTCAAAAATACCCACAGCGAAGTTTTAAGATATATTAACCTAAGACTTAAAAAAAAAAAAGAAAAACACTTAAGGAAATGAAACACAACAAATGAAAACCAGCAAGGAAAAAACAAAGACCGGAGAAGCAGACTCACAAAGGGATACCAGGATTAATAGAGATGGGATATAAAATAGCCAACATTACACGCATTTTGTGATTTTTTTAAGTTGAAATATACAAGTGAAAACAAAGATACTATAAGAATGACTTATCGGGAGCCAAATAGACGTTTCATACATAGAAAAATAACTGAAATTAAAAATTCCTTGGACAGGTTTCACAGATTAGACACAGTCGAAGAAATAATTAGTGAACTGGAAGGTGGATCAGAAGACATTATCCAGAATATAGCACAGAGAAACAACCTGACTTTAGAACGAGAGCGGTTAAGAAATGTGGTGGGGAGGGAGATGGTCTGACACATGCCTCATGAAAATTCCAGAGGGAGACAATGAGCTAATTATCTTTCAGCGTCAGCTAAAATCTGAAGAACTAATGGCAGACAGTAGCTCCGGACTCATGCGGGACACCAGACCACAGACGAAGGGAGCTCACCGAATTCCAAACAGAGCAAACAAAAGAAACTCCATGAAGAAACCGTGGTGAAAATGCAGAAGGCTAGAACCACAGGGGCGATCTCCAAAGGAGCCAGAGAGAAGACACGTACTGCCTTCCAAGGAGCAAAAGCTCATCTTCACCTTTGTTTTCAGGATTAGTCAGATAATGTCGAAAAAGAGTTGGATAATATTTTCAATGTGTGGAAAGAAAACCATTTTGGTAACAGAAGGCCTAGAACTTTATTCCTGGTGGAAATGTTTTTTAAGAACGACAGTAAAAGAAGTCATTAAAAAAAAATCAAATCAAACCTGAGATCCTGATTTTCGACATGGGAATTCTAATAAATACTTCAGCTGGGAAAAAAGTGATCCCAGATGTAAGATCTGAGATGACAAATAAATGATGAGTGACAAAAGAGGCAAATAAGTGGGCACGTTTACGCACATACTGATTGTATGAGGCATTATTATTTATGAATCATTCGGTTAAAAAAATAAACGTGAGTGAAGTAAAATATACAACGACAAAGAATATAAGTAAACGGGGGAGTGACTGAGTCTAAAGCGTTCTGATGTCCTTCTTTTATTACAGATGTCGATAAAAGTAGCAATCAACTCCGCTCCATACCCATGTAAAATGTTCTAGGTTGGCATCTACGAGAACGACAACAGAATATATGACTTCAAAACCAGTAGAAGAAAAATCAGAATGAGAAATAGCCATCAATCCAACACAAGGAGGAAATTAACATTAAAAAATTTAGTACAAAAGGAATACACAAAGTACATTGCTAGAAATCAATCCAAATAGATCAGAAATGGATTTAAGTATAAATGTGTTAAATGATTTAAAAAAAACCCTCAGCCATTAAGTGTTTGCAAAAGATATCCAACATGCGTACATGGGACGGAAAAGAAAGTAAAACCTGATACCAACATCAGAAAAAAAATCACAAGAAAACTACAGAACAATATCAGAACTACAGATCAAAACCAAGATCGATACAGATATATTCTTAAAACGTTAGCAGACTAAATGTGGCAACATATAAAAGAGGTTATAAACCATGACTGAGCGGGAAATGCAAAGTTGGTTTAACACCCCCAAACTGGTTATTACACCATGGCAATAGCATAAGGGATAAGAAACCACGTGACCGTCTCGAAAGATGCAGAACGGGCATGTGAGAAAATCCAATATCCATTCGTAATAAGAACTCTAAACACGCCAAGAATAGAAGGAAAAATCCTCAAGTAACAAAGAGTATCTATGGGAAACCTGCAGCTAACGCCACACTTTCGATGATTTTCCCAATTAGATACTACCTGGCTACTTCCTGGAAGTTCCAGCCAGTGTAAACGGGCAAGACGAGAAAGTAAAGGCATCCAGATTCAAAAGAAGTAAAACTGTCTTTCTCCACACGTGACACGATTCTCTAAGTGGGAAAATCCTAAGGAATCAACAATAATGAAAAAGTTTACTAGAGTTAATAACAGCAAAGTCACATTTTCAAAGTCCGATATAAAAAACAGAAGAAAGTGTTCATGGCTTTGGGTGGAATATCAGAAGCGTGAGCTACACAAGAAAACATACCCCGGGCTTCATCAAAATGTAAAACAACTTTTTGTTTTTTAAGGAAATGATGCGGCAAATGAACAGACAGCCAGAAGGGGCGCAGCTATCTGTAAGCCGCGGTGCGGTGGAGGACACACAAGCCACTGTTAGTACTCAGGCACAGAGAAAACAACTTGAGCGGGAAAGCAGGCAAGAGAGGTGAAGGCACACGTCCCCAAACAGGACTACGGGTGGGGTGTCCGCCCGCCCCGTGGAAGGCCGGTCAGCAGCATCGGCGGTTAGCGACAAACCCACGATGAGACGCAATCACACACTCCCCAGGTCGGCCCAAATCAAGAAGGCCACCCCAGCCCGTCTCTGCGAGGACACAGAGAGAAAGGAATCTTTGACTGTGACGGGTGGCAAATCAAAATGGTACAGACCCCTTTGGAAAACAGCAGAAACTTCTTTTAGAAAGTTGAGATGACACAGCGTAGAACCCATCGGTCCCATTCTACGGACCCTCACCCAGAGGGGTGACAGTGCGGGCCCCCACGGAGGCTCGTGGGTAACAGCCCGCCGCGGCGGCACCGACAATGACCCAAACTGGGCACTGTCCAGGAGTTCGCAGCGGCAGAAACAGACGCAGTCTATCCACACGACGGAACTCCTGGGACAGTCATTAGAGAGGACAGAGAAACGGCACAGGGAGAACCTCAGGAACACTGGGCGCGGTCAGTCAAGCATCCAGGTCTTGACTTAGGTCACGATCCCAGGGCCATGAGATGGAGCCCCCCGCCGGGGTCCCCGTAAGATTCTCTCTCTCCCTCTCCGCCCCCCAGCCCTCTCTGAAAAAAAAAAAAAAGAAGGATTTTAAGGGCACAAAGACAGAAAAGCGGCTCAGTTTTCGGCTGTGGCTCGGGGTGGGGACCGGCACGGTTGAGAGCATTTGGGGGATGGTGAAAATATTCCAGAACTTAGTTTGGACGGAAGTCGTGCATCAGGTTAGAAATTCACTAAAATCCTGTCACACGTTCACATCGCACGAAGGTTTGGCATGCAAATTATACCTCAATAAAGCTTTAGAAAAAGATGTGCAAACAAAATTAAGTTCGTACAGCAACGACGTCAGACTTCAAGGGCAGACGAAACACCGCTGGGTCCTACGACAAGGCTGCGTACTGAGAAGGCAGTGACTCCAGCGGCGGCCACGTGAAAAGCGAGCGCGTGCATCTAGTCGTAAGAGCCAAAAACCTACAAAGCAAAAACTAACGGGAATATAAAGGAAACTAGACAAATTCTCCACAGCAGTCGGAATTTTGAGGTATTTCCCAGTGTTGACGGATCCAGGAGGTGCCAGTTTTCCAATCAGAATACGGATTTCATGAACACAACTGGCCAGCTCGTCCTAACGGACATTGGGCAGCGTCACAACACACGCGCTGCTCAGGGTCAGAGGATGCGCTGACACAAATGGGTCATCTGTTGTGCCATAAAAAATGTTCCGTAGTATTTCAAAGGACTGATGTCACACAATCATTTTCAGTGACAAATGCGCCATTAGAAGACTCTCGCAGTTCTGACAGTGACGAAAGTCATGCTGCCGTTAGCTGCTGGGACAGACGAGAGGTCACCATGGAGACGGGAAAGACACAGAAGCAACGGACATCAGATGGAAGTGGTACGTATCACTTTAAGTGCTAGTTGGACAAAAATGCAGAGCCTTAAACTCACTCACACCTTAGAAATCTAGAAAGCCAGGAAACTAGTCATTGGCATCTAGCTACTGCTGATACAGACATTATAACGATGATGTCAGTAAGCTGGAAAACTGAGAGGAAATGCACAGATTTCTAGAATATACAGTTGAAGAAACTGGCACGAGAAGAGATAGAAAACTGGCCGACCCATAACCGCCAAGTCGTCGGCTCAGAGCTGACGTCTTCCCACAGAGAAAGCCCCAGGCCTGGACGGTTTTACCTTCACATGTCCCCTAACATCCAAGGTTAGGGGGAGAATTCCAAATCCCATATAAAATATTCTAGAAGATGGAAAAAGAGAGACCACTTCTCCACTTATTCAGGGAAGCACATGTAAACGTGCCCTCACATCCCGGCCAAGACGGTATAGAAAAGGAAAACGAGGTCACGTATGCATCCCACACATAGATGTCGGTGCAAAACTCCTGAAGAAAATACGAGCAGCTGGGTTTCAGCTGTGTCTAAGAAATAACGCAGACTTTGAAGGGCTGGCGTCCCTGGAGTTCGCATGGCTAGCTGGACGGTGGTCACAGAGGAGGTGACCAACACTGAGATCCAGCAGGGAGGCCATGGGGCTGGCGAGCCGGGTGAGTGGCATCTAGGCTCTTGGGGGTGAGCGGGGAGGGGGCGTTGGATGACAAGGTCTTAGGCCAGTGGCAGCTGGGGGGATGGAGGAGTCCCTCGGCACTGGGGACAGCAGGGGGAACCGTGTCCGGGGCAGACCTGGGTAACAAGGCTCCTCTGGTGCAAACAGGGGCGAGTGTGTGCTCCGCAGAGGGGCCCAGGGCTGCTGAGCTGTGTGGATGTGAGGGGCTTCTGGGCGAGGCGCACTCGAGTCCAGGAGGGGGGTGTGCCTGGCCACGGCTGCAGGACAGGACGCGGTGGAAGGGGCGTCAGGGGGTGGGCGTAGGGGCCCCTTCCCGCCACGCCCTCGGACCTGGGGCTCGCAAGCCCCAGCCTTCTTTGCGTCCAGCTCTAAGCCATGAACATTTCCGGCAAAAACAGAAGAAAGAAATCCTCCCAGCCCACTGCGGCCCTCATATCGGCAGAGGCCATATGAGCCGAGCTTGCAGAGTAAACAGAGCTCAGCATCAACCCTGCAGCCCGTCCCAGGACAGAGCTGAGAATGCGCACGGGGGCGGAAGGCCGGGGCAGTGCTCTCCGTGGCTCCCAGAGAGCCAAGGGGACGCCTGCCTCCTGAGCAGCGTTGTGGGGCCCGTGCTCTCGGGGCTCCTGCTCCAGGGCCTGGCCAGGCCCCCTGTCCTAGTCCCTGTCACTGCTCCGGCGGCCATGCCCCTGGGCTTTCCTGCAGGCTCCCCAGGCCCCGGGCCCCAGCTTGGGCCGCCCTCCATGCTGCTATCTGGCTTCTTCTCGGACTGGTCGAAATTTCATGTTCACGAGGCCCTTTCCGCTCTCCTCCATTTCTCTCCCTCAGCCCCTACCCTCCTGCGGCCTCTGTCAGGATCAGCTCTTCTCCTGGCCTGCTGTGTGACCTTGGGCCACTGCTTAACCTCTCTGGGGCTCAGTTTCCCCACCTGTAAGGAAGGATTTATTTGCACGACTGAAGTGCGCCGAGGAGGACCTTTTCCTTTCCATGCTAAAGGGAGGCCCCTGGGGACACAGGCCGGTGGATGGGAATGCCAGTATTGGTCTTCACAGCCCTGGAGTGAGGCCCCCACAGCCAGGCCAGGCCCAGATCGGGTGCTGGGTACCCCAGGAGTAGGCGGGGGGGGATGCTCAGAGGTGGGGGATGCCCTCTGGCACACAGGGGTGTGACACGGGCTCTGGGGAGCAGGAAGCGCTTGAGACCCTCCTCCCCTCCTGGGCCCCTCGCCTGCACGCACCTAAGGGAAGGGTCCTTGCAGAGAAACCGAGGCGCTGCTGGACAAGCCGAGCTCGCTTTCCCTGGCAGCTCCCTGCCCGCGGACGCCCCAGGCCCCCGCTCCTCAGAACGGCTCTGTTCCCAAGAATGGGGGCCAGCAGCAGTGCTCCCCAAATGTCCTCCTCCCCCTCCTCTCCCAGCCCGTGTCCCGCAGCCGAGTGCGCGCCTGGGACGCCAGAGCCCTGCCTCCCCGCGTGATGGCCCTGAGGGCCGCGCTCCTTTCCCGCCCGCGGCCAGCCCAGGGGGCTCAGACAAGGCCCCGGGGACGCTGGCTGGCGGGCATGGCTGCAGGTCTCCTGGGCCCCCGGGGGCTGGCGGCTGCTGGGTTTCCTGCCTCCAGCTTCCTGCAGTCAGCAGGATGGCTCCGGGGTTGTTTATGGTCCCCACGGCCCCAGTGATGCCTGGGATAACACTGTGCCCTCTGGACCCGGCGAGGCCCTTTCCCAGGGTCTGTCCCCGGGGTGTGAGGGGGAGGCATGGGCCAGCAGCCGAGGAGGGCAGGGGCAGGCTGAGCCCCAGCGTGCCAGCGCCTCGAGGGACCCCGGGGGCTGCGATCTCACGCGGAGCAGGGGCTGGCGCGCTACCTGGGACACTGCAGGCGGCTGGGTTCTGCTCGCCCAGCGAACCGGTTCCTCCCAGCAGAAGGAGATGGTGGCAGCCTGGGCCCAGTCTGCCCGGTCACCCTGTGTGTGGCTGTCCCAAAGCCCTCACCGCCCGGCGGTCGCCCCCATCCTGTGTTTCCAAACCTTGCCCTCAGGGATCAGAGGCTCCAGAAAATACCTCGCTTTGTAGTTCAGATCTGAAGAAATGAGGGCGCGCACATAGACCCGTGGCCCTGCCCAGCCCGCCGCGCCATCCGTCGCCAGCCCGGCCGTCCCGGTCGTCAGACCCGTGAAGGAGGCTGGCTGATGGCTCCTCCAGCCTGGAGTGGGGCGCTGCTCCAGGAGACCCTGTCCCCGACCCACTGTCACCCCCAGAGGACACCAGGCTCTAGTCTGAGCTTCAAGGGGTGGCCCGCCCTGAGAAGTGGGGGCAGAGCCCTGAGAAAGCTCTAGAAGTCCAGAGCAGGGGCTCAAGGAGAGGCGAGCGCATCTGGAAGCTAGTTCCAGAGGGCCAGTCCCTGATCCTGGGGCAGGGAGGCCTGTCAGGGCTCCGTCAGCAGTGGGCGCCTTGGCCGGGGTGCTGGGGCGGGTGCGGAGGTGGGAGAGAGGGGCCTGGGTCTATCCCCTGCTCCACCCCTGCTCCCCCTGGCGTCTAGACGCTCTCCCCAGGGTTCCTGGCCTGCCACACTTGGGGGCACACCAGCAGTTCCCAGCAGGCCCCGGCCCGAGCACCGAGGAGAGCACGGGCCGAGCAGACAGCCGGTTCAGTGGGGGGTCCCCGGGCCTCTGACACCTGCCGCCTGGTGACGTCTTCCCTCCTGCTCTCATCCCTCCAAACAGGGCCATCTGCCCGAGAGCAGGCCAGGTACCAGACTGGCCGCAGCCTGCACTGCCCAGAGGGCCCGGCCGGAAGTGAGGACCCCCGTGGGCACCTGGACGGCGGCCCTCCCTCTCTTGTCCTGGTCCCATCCCAGGTCATGGCCCCACGGGCAGCCTAGGACAGGACGGGTGGTACATGTGGGGAGAGGGCGATGCTACAGCTGGGCCCGGGGGGCTGTGCCCCTGCCCTGTCTGCCCAGCTTCGGCCAGGATGGAATTGGGCCAGAGCCCAGAGTTGCCAGGGAACCGAGGGGCAGACGCAGCTCCCTGCCCAACGAAATCCTTCTATTTTTAGTCTCCCAGCTACTTTCAGATAAAACCCGTGTAGACGGACGAGCTGTCGGGCAAGATAATGGCCCCCTCTCAACCCAGAGACTTCACTGGGTGGGCCTAAGCCTGAGCAAGGCTCCCTCAGCCCCCTGGCACACCCCGGGCAGAGGCCTCTGCGCTGAGAAGCCCACAAGCCCACCGGAGGCACGGGGGCATGCTGGTGGCCGAGGGGCCCATGCTCGTGCAGAGGACCCATAGGCCCCACCCCACGTCCCACCTGGATCCCAGCGGGGCCCTGGCCGGCCGGGCACCCCTCCCAGCACAGTCTGCATCCCACGTGGGCAGTCCTTGAGCCTGCAGCCCAGCTCCCCAACGACGCATCCCGACACACTCTGTGGCGCTCTCAGCTCCTCTGACCTCCCTGAGCACGCACGCGGGCTGCGGGGATGGCACCATCCACCCCTCCGTGCCCTGGGGGCATCAGGCACCACCTGTCAGTAAAGACACTGTGTGCCACAGGTCCTATGAACCGGGGCCCAGGGGACCAATGCCCCGTCATGTGCGGGAGCGGATGTGAACCCCAGCCCAGAGGGACCCCGGTGCCATACAGAACGCCCTGAGCACAGGCCTGGGCACAGGGAGGCCTGCACGCTGGCTCGGGATACAGGTGGCACGTCAAGGGCTGCTGTGGGCTCCGCGGCAAGGACCAGAGCCCGTCACCAGAGCCCGCGTGGCCCGGGAGGCTCGTGCCTACCTTCTCCTCCACGCGGTTCAGGCGGGCCCCGATGGTGTTGCTGCCGCGGTCCTTGCTCTTCTCTGTTGGGTAGAGCGCCCACATTAGGGTGCGCGTGGGGGGAGGGGCTGGGAGGAGCCCCCA
>PITA01020887.1:0-26927 GCA_004023965.1 Spilogale gracilis | reverse complement strand
TGGCCACGTTCTTTACATTTCATACATTGACTCCTATATGATAACTGTGATGATAAGTAACTTGGCAGGTCCAGTGAGAGGTCGGACATATTCTTAGAATTTGTAGTTAGTTTCCTATATAAAGTCTCTCATACAGAGAGTAAGTATGGAGCAGTCCTTAGGCATTTTCTTACACAGATTACAGTTGGAGGTTTCTCTCCAGTATGACTTCTGTGATGCCAGGAAAGTTTGCATGCCTGCTAAAGACGTTGCCACATGATTCATCAGGTGTAATCTCAGAATGAATTCTGTTTAGTCAGGTGTGCATGCTGGACAAAAGTCTCGGCATATTCGTTCTATATGTAGAGTGGTCGTCCAATATGAATTCTCTGACGTGCACAAAGGGGTGAGCATTTCTCTAAATGTTTCCTCACATTCTTCACATTGGTAAAGTTATTATCTTATGAATTCTACGATGCGTAGTGAGGTGTGAGTGTGTGTAAAAGGCTTTGCCACATTCTTGACATTTGTAGGGTTTCTCTCCAGTATGAATTCTGTGATGTCGATTAACAGCTGAGCTGCCACTAAAGGCCTTTCCACATTCTTGACATTTGTAGGGTTTCTCTCCAGTATGAATTCTGTGATGTTCAATAAGCGTTGAGCGGTGGTTAAAGGCTTTGCCACATTCTTGACATTTGTAGGGTTTTTCTCCAGTATGAATTCTGTGATGTCGATTAACAGCTGAGCTGTGAGTAAAGGCCTTTCCACATTCTTGACATTTGTAGGGTTTCTCTCCAGTATGAATTCTGTGATGTTCAATAAGCGTTGAGCGATGGTTAAAGGCCTTTCCACATTCTTGACATTTGTAGGGTTTCTCTCCAGTATGAATTTTGTGATGTTGAGTAAGCGTTGAGCGATGATTAAAGGCTTTGCCACATTCTTGACATTTGAAAGGTTTTTCTCCAGTATGAATTCTGTGATGTCGATTAACAGCTGAGCTGTGATTAAAGGCCTTTCCACATTCTTGACATTTGTAGGGTTTCTCTCCAGTATGAATTCTGTGATGTTCAATAAGTGTTGAGCGATGGTTAAAGGCTTTGCCACATTCTTGACATTTGTAGGGTTTCTCTCCAGTATGAATTTTGTGATGTCGAGAACGGGTTGACCTCAGGTTAAATGCCTTGCCACATTCTTGACATTTGTAGGGTTTCTCTCCAGTATGAATTCTGTGATGTTCAATAAGCCTTAAGTTCTGGGTAAAGGCTTTGCCACATCTGTGCCATTGGTAAGGTTTCTCTTGAGTATCAATTTGGTGATGTTGAGAAAGCGTTGAGCTGGAGTCAAGGGATTTTCCATATACGCTAAAAATGTACATTTTATCTACCCTAAGGATTATCTTACTTATATTTAGACTTGATGACTGACTAAAGAAAGTGTTTGGTGTATTACATCTTAATGGGTTTTTTCCCTCATGGATTCTCTGATGATCACCAATACTGGAGTGTTGGGGACAGTGCGTGATCCATCCCTCCCACCATGCCAGAAGCAATAACAATATACTTAATAGTTTATATGTAATATACTTAATAGTTTAAATGTAGTTACTTAAAGTTTCCACAACCTCCCATTCACGTTTTCCCTGTGTGACCACTCTCTGCCTTGCACAGCCAGAGGAGAAAACATTCCATTGAGGTAAAGATACACAGAAACAACTGTTTGCCTAAAGCTAGATTGATGTGACTGCCAGTGGACCAAGGTCTGCTTCCGCCCACAATTAGGGATGCTCTGTCCTAAGTTTATGGCACCTGAACAGTGCCGATGTCTTGGGGAATTTATGATTGGAAACCTGAAAGAAGTCTGTGTAAGCTCTTACAAATCTCTCTTATCATACACCCTTCCCTTGAGATGATCTGTAACTAAAAAGCTTTAAATAAAGAACCCTGAAGACACAGTTTTAAGGAGATGCCCACACCACTCTTCGCATCCGGTCTCCTCATATCGCTGACTCTGTCACCACCTTCAGGGAACTCTGACTGTTGCCGGGGCCGGCTCCCGGCAAGTGGTGCCCGAACAGGGACTTGAAACAGGGACCTGAAGGTAACTCCCCTTCCTTTGAGCCCTCGGTTAATTCAGGTCGGATAGGCTCCTGCCCCAGGGTGCTGCAGACCCAGCTGTAGAGAGTAGACAGGTTAAGAGATGGGGCAGGAGATCAGAACTTGGTTTGAGAAGTTTTGTGTCTTCTGTAAAGTTCAGAATGAGAAATACAGAGTCTAAAGAAAGAAGTATGTTCATAGAAATAAAGTGGATGTTACCAAAAAAAGAATAAAAGTATGTGATAGTCTAAAGAAAGATGTTCATAAAAATAATAAAGCAGATGTTGCAGAAAAAAGAAAGGAGTAAAACTATGTGATAGTCTATAGTCAACTGACAAAATTTTTAGACTTTGTAGATAAATGTCGTCCTTGGTTCCCTTGAGATGGAACCTTGGGTTTAGAAACTTAGAATAGAGTAGAGGAGGATATGAGGACCCTTATGTGAATCATGGTGCAGATCACGTGCCGGTAGAGGTGTTCTCATTGTGGGCCAGACTATGGGCCATATTAAGTCTAAAAAAAGAGGACTCTTTATAGAAATAAATTAGCAAAAATTCTTAAAGCTACCATGCCTCCTGAAAAGGATGTTAAGTTACTGTGCCTCCTGAAAAGGATGTAAAGTTACTATGTCTCCTAAAAAGGATGTAAAGCTACCATGGCTCCTGAAAAGGATATTAAAGCTACCTTGCCTCCTGAAAAGGATGTAAAGCTACTGTGCCTCCTGAAAGGTATGTTAAGATTACTGTACCTCCTAAGAAGGATGTTAAAACTATTGCACCTCCCAAAAAAGATACAGTTGTTACACCTTCTCGGGAAGATAGTAGTCCCTCTACTCCACCTCTTAAAAGTAATTCGTACTCTGATTAGTAAGAAAAGTAAAAATGGGATTGCATTTTTGTTGTTAAGTAAAATAAGGTGATTTTGTCCTAAATGAGATGGTTATTTAAAAAAAAAATGGCATGGGACAAAATCTAAATGCAAAAAAAGGTTGTAAAAGGTTTGTGCTTTAAACTCCAAAGTTTTAGGAAACTTACCAAAATTTAAATTGTAAATGAAGTCTTCTTAACTTATTAGGCCTTTTATTTGGTTTGCTAAATCACTCAGGAAATACTGTTAAACAAATAAGCCTTGAGTTACATTTAAATGGGTGCTGTAACTAAAATAGTTCTGTTCTTCTTTTCTAAATCTCTGATCATCACACATATTTGACTGAAAGGTCAGGCCCATCCTATCTTCAACAGGGTTCAAATCCTTATTTTCAGCATGGACTAGATAACTTTCCAGATTTTTCAAATGGTCTGTCCACAAATAATTATGTTTGAAGAGCTGAGTGGAACCTTCCCTGACAGAAACACACTCCTTTGCAGAAACAGATGACTGAATAAAGGAGGTTTTGCACAATGGTTTATATCCTTCACCATTTGGGGCAGTGAGATTCTTATTAGGGGCAACTGTCTTAGTCTGGGTGTGTCCTCCAGGATAACTCTGATGCCCTTCACCCTCCCCATCATTGTGCCAGTCCGTATTGAAGTACAGAATCTCAACAGCACTCTTTTGTGTCCATGCATGGATACTTTATGGAAGGAACCTTCTATGCTCTGCTTTAGCAGGAAACTCTGGGTGTCATGTGAAGATATAGCTGAAAGATAATAAAAGTAAAATCATTGTACTTACGACATTCAGATGAATATACTGATGACTCATAATATAGAAGCTTCAAGTCCATCAGACAATGTCAGAAACATGACTGACAGGAATCATTAGGACTTCATTTCTCCTCGGACACAAAACACTCTACACAAGGTAGTGACCACAAATAGTAATAGACAATTGTGTGGTATTGTCATGCTGCAGCACAAATCACTTTCCTTTATGTCTAATAATGAGGGAAAGGGTCACATGAGCACAAAATTAGCAGAACGATGGATAGTAAAACACAAAAATGAAAATGAACCAGAGTACAGTAAACATAGGAAGCTATCAACCATAGGAAGAGCTGTTTGTCAGAAAAGATCAACAAGACTGACAGCCCATTCACTCAACTAAGAATAACAGAGAAAAGGGGCGCCTGGGTGGCTCAGTTGGTTGGGCGACTGCCTTCGGCTCAGATCGTGATCCTGGAGACGTGGGACTGAGTCCCACATTGGGCTCCCTGCTCAGTGGGAAGCCTGCTTCTCCCTTTCTCACTCCCCCTGCTTGTGTTCCCCCTCTAGCTGTGTTTCTCTCTGTCAAATAAACAAAGAAAATCTTAAAAAAAAAAAAAAAAAAGAATAACAGAGAAAAGACTAAAATGAGAGGTAAACAACTGAAAGCAGACATAGTATAACTGACCCTAATGAAAGAAGTAATTATAAGAGGCAATGATGGATCATCACTGTCCACAAATTGATACCAAAAGTTTTATATAAATTTCAAAAAATAACACAATGTATAACCAATTTAGACTCCATCATTCAGAAAAATTTAAAAAAGAAAAATCAGACGTGATCCATAACCACAATGAATGATAAAGAAAAGAAAAAACCCAAGAAACAAAAATTGTGTGCCAGATGCATTGACTGCATATTCAAATGGATATCACTGGACATTGACAATTAAGGGTAAAGGACTTCCAATCTCCTCAGAAATTTCCAAGGAGTGAAGATCAGAGCAACTAGGGAGGCCTGGGTGGCTCAGTGGATTAAAGCCTCTGCGTTCGGCTCAGGTCATGATCTCAGGGTCCTCGGGTAGACTCCCACATCGGGCTCTCTGCTCTGCAGGGAGCCTGCTTCCTCCTCTCTCTCTGCCTGCCTGTCTGCCTGCATGTGATCTCTCTGTCAAATAAATAAATGAAATCTTTAAAAAACAAAACAAAAAACTACTTTCTTTAAAAAACAAAAAGATCAGAGCAACTAGCAGAACACTCTCTCTGCGGTACGAGCATCCCTATCTTGTCCAAGCCAGAGGAAGACACTACAAGTAAACGGGTTTACAAACTCCTCCCTGTGAGGCATATTCACTCAAAGTCCACAAGGAAACAGAACAACTGAATCAAAGCACCTTTTCCCATTTTACGAGATAATCAACTGAGAAATCGTCCTGGAGTTAAGGGTGTTCCAACATATACCAAACCATAAATTCAAGACTCTACATGAACAGAAAGAAGACCAAAAAATGACATGATCTATTAAGTGAGGCACAACACACATATGGGCATACTGGACAACATGTCATGTTAAAAACACTTGATAGAGAGAGAGAAAGAAACCCCGTCAACTTAATGAATGCCATAGATGTACGAAAAGTTGAACTCTAACCTATTCAATACGAAAAGATGGCAAGCTCTCTTCTGTGATCAGAAGGTAATGAAGTGAGCCCACCACTGCCTCTGAATATAGCACTGGACATTCCAGTCAGAACAATCATGCAACCAAAAATACATTCAAGGAATCAAATCTGAAAAAGAAACAGTAAAACTTATCTCTGTTCACAGATAACATGAATATAAAATCCCTAACAATCATAATTTTACTTTTTTACTTTTTTTTGTCATTGTTTATTTTTGCCAGATTTCCCTACTAGGCTTAATATTTTCATTTATTTTTTACTATACAGAGTTAAAAGAAATGTTGCAATAAACTACTCAGTTTCCACCAGAAGAACTAGAAAACAAAGAAAGGTAGATGAAATTTGGTAGAGGAATGAAATAACCAAGAAAAATCTGATATGAATAAAAAAATATCAGATTAACACAAACAGAACACTAAAAATACTGCCCATTTGAATCAACAACATAAATAAAGCTGGCAATGGTTTAACTACATGAACCATTACATACTAACAAATGGGGGAATGTAGAAGAAAAATCCAGATCATTCCTAAAAATAGACACGTTATTAAGACTGAATTAGGAATCTTCAACCAAAGAAATGGGGAATCTCCTTAGACCAATGAACAAGCATGAGTTGCATTTGGAACAATACTCTCCCAGCACAGAAAAGCCCAAGGCCGAGGAATCATAATAAGTACATTTGATGGAGTCCGTGACTTCCCTAAATCCAATCCCGTGTTGCATAATTCTTCTCCTTCTTTTGCGCAGATTGGGTATTTTCCTTTATTTTGCCTTCTTTGTGACAAAGTTATTTCTTTGTGCTATCCATCCTACTCCTAACATCAAGCTGGTTTCTTTTCTTTCATTTTTTTAAAAAAGAGTTTATTTGTTAATTTTGACAGAGAGAAAGAGATCACAAGTAGACAGAGAGGCAGGTAGAGAGAAGGAGGCTCCCTGCTGAGCAGAGAGCCCATTGCAGGACTCCATCCCAGGACTGTAAGATCATGACTTGAGCTGAAGGCAGAGGCTTAACCCACTGAGCCAACCAGGCGCCCAACATCAAGCTGGTTTCTAATCTAACTTATTGCATTGTTTGTTTCTCTTAGATTTCTAAAAAGACTGATATATTTGGGGGGGGGATCGCAACAGTATGGGTGGGAGTATAGAGGAGGGGAGAGGGAATCACAAGCAGGCATCACACTGAGTGCAGAGTCTGACTTGAGGCTGGATCCCAGGACCCTGAGACCAAGAACTGAGCAGAAATCAACAGTCAGCAGCTTAGCCAAGTGAGTCATGAAGCACCCAATTATTTTTTAACTCTTATGTCTGTGGTAAAGTTCTCACTAGTCTTTTCTGAACCCTTTGGGTATCCTTACGATTGTTGCCTTAAGGTCTCCATCAAGCACCTTACTCCCACCTGTTTCCATTGTATCTCTGGTCCTGCCTCCCCTGCTTGTTTTCTTTGGGATAAATTCCTTCATCTTGGCATTATATCTAAGTCTCTACCTTCCTCTGTGTGGTAGAAAACCCAATGATGTGTCCTGCTATATCCTTCCGGCCACTGGTCTGCAGAGGCTCTCCTTGCCTTATAAGGGCAAGGTTTGGGGCCTGCCCTGAATGTGGCCAGTTTAACTAGGGTAGGGTGGGTCTGCTTGTGAAAGGAGACCTGACACCCACTCCACCAGGGCTGAGGCCCTGTAGAACTCTGGGCCCAGCAGAGGTGATGTGGGCGGGGCCGACCCTGCTGAGCCCTCATGAGGGCAGCCTCACTGAGAAGGGCAGTCCCAGCAGATCAAGGAGGTGGGGCTTGGAGCAAGCCAGGCAGATAAACAGGGTCATCACTGAGAGAGGCTCAGCGTTTATGTGACAGGAGAAGACAGGGAAACGGTGCCACCCAACTCCCGTGGTGTTGCAGACACACCTCACTGAATGTCTCCTTTCAGGAACATGCTCCTGGACTGCTGACCATTCTCCCCACTCTGTGCCCTAGGTGTTCTCAGATGGCTGTTCCCACACTGTGTGTGAGAGACTGTATGCCAGCCTTCCCTCCAGGAACACCCCAGCGCCCTCCTGGCTCTCTCCCATCCAAACATGCGGATCATTAAACTCCAGGGTTGAGGACATGCCGGTTCCGAGAACTCAAGAAATTCAGCATTCCCCTCAGTGCTCCTTTGTCTTGCCACCTAGTCCACAACCAGGGCTCCCAGCCCTCCACAATCCTAGACTCTTCTCCCTTAACAATGTCTCCAAACTATCTGCTATCTTCAATGCGGTCTCTTCTCTTACTTGGGGAGTCTATCCTGGCACTCTTCAGCCCATCTTCTGGGGCATTAAGGGTGATGTGATGGTTACCTAGTGGTGTTCATAAGATGTGATGACTGTAGGGTGTACGTACTCCACTGCCATTTCTTCTCCTGGGAAATTCTTATTGGCATAATCCCGTCAAAACTCATATGGGGGATGCCTGGTTGGCTCAGTCAGTTCAGCATCTGCCTTCAGCTCAGCTCATGATACTAGGGTCCTGGGACTGAGTCCCACATCAGGCACCCTGTCCAGCGGGGAGCCTGTTTCTCACTCTGCCTGTGAATTCTCTCTGTCTGGCAAATAAATAAATAAAATCTTAAAAAACAATTGCAGCCTTAAGCAGCTCTTCATCAACATGCCATCTGCGTGCAGTACAACTCCCTTTGCAGTAAGTTGAAGGATACTCTCAACTTTAGGGCTTTTTTGAAAAATGTAGTTCAGGGCCAAGTATCACAGTCTTTGTGCTAGACTCGGAAAGAATTCAAGGAAGAGACATTCACAAGCATCTTCTACGTCCACCTCTGCCACACTTAAATATTCTACTTAGACTGGCCCTTGTAATCCTTCTGGTCAATGGCACAGAGTGAGTGGTGCCTTGGGGAGGATGGCTTTCCCAAATAAGAATAGAAATGGTTCAAATCAATTCCCTAGGTCCTATCAGATTTACACTGACTCCATTGCTGAAAGGAACACAGACTGACCTCTGCAGGTTGGGCAGTTATCCCGGGGCCAAGAAAATCCAAATATAAGCACAATGGCTGGTGGGGGACAATATCAGAAAGATGACATGAAAAAACACATAATACTCCAGGGTGTCTGAGCTATTTCATAAGACCCGAGCATCAACCAACTCATTTGATATGTAAATATCCAAAATATACACCTTCTTATCCGTATGTACACAGCAGACTTTTCATGCTATTGCTGACCACAAGAGAACGGCCACTGAGAATGAACTATGATCCTTCAATTGATCCTGTGTTCAATGGGAGTGTACCACGCTACCCAACTTAATGTTACCGGTTTCTACAACTCATAAAAATCCTCTTCCCACTCAGGTCAGGAGGAGTGTAGGGACGGCATTGGCTCTGAAACAACATACATACAGCTGACCTGAATGTTGGGAAGCGTGTTTGAAGCAGAAATGGTCACTGCGGGCGACCGTGACGTGCTTCTCAATGAATGAGAGCCTTGCACACAGATAAGAGCGCAGGACTAGATTCATCACAGGGCCGAGTGGAAGTGAGGAAAGGCCCTGCCAACCTCAGGTGAGCATCTGTGGAAGGTCACCCGTCCATCCTGGAACAGACCTACGTTGGGGTTATATTCCCAGGATACCAATGCTCTGTGGGACCACAACACACACCAGGCTGGTTCGCACTGGTGTCCAGGAGCCTTCTTCATCTTCCACATCTACTCCCTCATGTGACATCTTCCAGCTATGCCCACGAGGTTTAAATGACCCAACACCCCTCGCCATTGACTCCATGCATCTGAGCCTCAAATGCATACCATTAACTATGTCATCCAACAGCAACTGGTCCTTAGGACAAGCTGGGAATACATTAAATCATGAGAAAAGCAGAGGACTTCACAGAAAACCACATTTCCCGTGAACACATGTCTGTCACATTTGCTCATCAGGACTAGCTTCCAAAGGTCTTGCAGTGACCAAAGGGACTTCTCTACCAGATCTTTCTTCACATTTCAAGAGTTCGCCATATTTGATTTTCATAGCACTCAAACGTTAACAACATCATGTTTTATCTGTCTTCACAATTCCTTGAGTGCCAAATGCCTAAATTGATCCTTTTGCCCACGGATGGCTTTCTGCTGATCTTCCAGGGAAGTGGTGACAACATTGGTTTTAAATCTCAGATACGGCCTCATGGGATCTCGTTACCAACCATTTACCAAGGAGGTAGAACATTCCAAGCTACTCCTGAGGCCCTGCAAGTGCCTTCCTGGCTTAGGTGGGAGGGGAAGAGCAGTGGCAGTGGGGCGTCCGTAACACAGGAAGGAAAGGGAGCTGTGATGCCTACATCACAAGGAATGGAGATGAGACAGAAGAACTGGAGAGGATTTGGAAAGAAAAAAATACAATTTATCTTTCTGGATTCAGAGTTAATAGTGTACCCTTGGATAGGGGTCTTCTCCCCATATGAAGAACTCAGGCAATGTTTCAACCTCCTGTTTCATCTCTTATGCTGATATCCCTCCCGGTGAAAGAGAGAAATGAAACTGGGCGGGTCTCCAGCTGAGGTGCATTCAAGCAGAGCGACTCCAACCACAGCTCAGGGTCCACCTTCCTCCTCCAGACCTGGACCTCCCCTCGCTCATCTGCCTCATTCCTTCCCCCCTACCTGGAGGAAAGGCTACGGTCTCCTTTCTCTTCACATCCCAGAGCTGCTTCTCTTGCTCCAAAAACATGATCAGGTCTGGCTTTGACAGAATGAGACCTGTTTAGGAGAAAGGGAAAATGACTATCGCTGCAGATTCTAACTTACCATCAGGATTCTGTTCACTAAAGGGAGGACACTATACAATTCTAGAAAATGGCTTCCCAACAGCTGTTGTCCAACAAACCCTTTAGAACACATAGGAGGCATTTCCCATGTTCACATCCTGACCTCCACTTCCAAGTAGTAGACACAATAATAAGAAGTGGAAATTTCATTCTATGCCACTAAATGTTTAGAAATGCCACTCATCTACACACGGGATGATGTTACCTTGAGGAAGAAGCTACGGCTGAAAAGGAAACATCATAAAGGTTTTTCTCTCCATCTACAAACCCCGTACTTAATCCATTTTCCGGGGATCTGAATTCCAGTCATTCAAACAGGAATCTCCCAGGAGGCAGTCCTCACAGGAGGGAACAAACCCTGAGTGTGGTTTGGGAAATCTAGAAGCAGTCATCCTCACCCAAGAAGCGGAGGTGTCCGTAGTTCTCGAACACCACATCATTGTAGAGTTGCCGCTGAGTGAGGTTCAGGCGTCCCCACTCCTCCTGGGAGAATTCTATGGCCACGTCCTTGAAGGTCAGCAGTCCCTGCAATGAATAGCACAGTCACCAAGTGGCCCTGACAGAGTTCACAACTGGCCCTAAGATGAAAGAGAGAATTAGTGTCATCACCTAGAGCCAGATCTGACCTTTCCTTCTCCAGGACATGAGCTGGAGTACAGGAAAAGCCTATGGGATAGAGAGCTGACCGGTTGAGAAGTTTCACTCCCAGAAGGCAACTCTGTCACCTACACAGAGGTGAGAGCTTTCCTTGCCCAATCCAAACTGCTGGGATGTGGGGGAGGAGCCAATGCTCATGAAATTCTTGACATGTTCCTGATGTGAAATGTTGGGGTTCAGGAGTAAATGGTGAACAAAGAACCGTTGAGATGTCTGTGGCACAAAAACTGTGGTCTTCAAGCAGGCGGAGAGGACACATTGTGGGAACAGACTGATGCTATGCTTTCAGGTGGGGAGGGGGTGAGGGACAGCACAAGGCTCTAAGGAATTTGGAAGTAAGTTTCCTGGACCCTCAGGGCATAGATGCTGTTTTGATGAGGCCACTCACTGTTTACAAACACTTTGGTCAAGAACCCTTGGGTATTTATCAGTGGGCCAGAGGGTTGAAGGATGATGGCCAACCTGTATTTGGGGGGTAGAGTGAAAGGAAGTTTCCACAGCAATTTCCATGTGTTAAAAATTACAGGAGCACAGAGGGCTGGCCATTGTCAAGCTTTTTGCATCCAACAAAACAGTAACCAGAGGCAGTTGTGAATTCCCTGAGAAAAGTTCTATTCTGCTTTCCTCAGGTATTTATCAAGGGATTGCAAGCTGAAGGAAATTTAATTTTATCCACACTTTTGACTTGGTTCCCATCAGAAACTACAAGCAAGAGGCACCCATAGTTCAGTTGGTTAAGGGCTGGCCTTCAGCTCAGGTCACAATCCCAGGCTATACGGGATTGAGCCCTGAGTTGGGCTCCCCACTCAGTGAGGAATCTGCTTCTCCCTCTTCCTCCTTTCCTTAGTCATGAGCTATTTCTCCCTATTGAGACAATGTAAAAACAAAAACAAAAACACCACAAGCAAGGAAAACTCAGAAGAAATAAGTTTACATCCAAAATGTGTTCGATTCTGCATAAGCTCAGTATCTTAGGTTCCTTACAAATGGTAAGAGGGAAAATATGAACATTTAAAGGGAGGAACGTGAACCCACCTCAAAAGAGCCAAGGCCAGGAAGCAGGAGCCAGCCCCAGGAACAGTCAGGGTCCGGGGGTGAGGGAAGGCATAGGCGCTTTCCAATGAGGAGACTGAGCTCAAAGAGTGGTGTGGGGAATTTCCTGCAAACAATGTTCTCAGGGCTCTTTATTTATTTCTTATTTATAACATGGCATTACATATTTTTCCAGATGAAAACTGTAAGATCAAAGACTTTTCTTTAAGTGATGGTTCATTATTTTTACAAATGGACACTATAAAATCTGAGCTCATTATTTTCACTATAAGATCTTTGAGTAACATTTTATTATTGTTACAGATGGAAACTATAAGATCACAAAGAATTTTCTTTAAGTGATAGTTCATTAATCTGGAGCGACAACAGTGTTCTGGAAGGTCCATACAACAAAACAGATGTGCCTCGTTATATCCTGATCTATGGAACAGGCAGACAAATGGTCCTGTAAATCCTGATCTCATTAGAGTGTTTTAAAGATTTTTTTTTAATTTATTTATTTGACACAGAGAGAGAGATCACAAGTAGGCAGAGAGGCAGGCAGAGACAGAGGAGGAAGTAGGCTCCCTCCTGAGCAGAGAGCAGGACGTGGGCCTTGACCCCAGGTCCCTGAGATCATGACCTGAGCTGAAGGCAGAGGCTTTAACCCACTGAGCCACCCAGGCACCCTCATTAGAGTGTTTTACCTCCCCCAGCACAGGGAGGTGAAAGACTGGTCAAGCAGACAGGCGGTGGCAATGTCTAAGCCACTTATGTTAATAATGGTTTTACTAGGTTTTAAAATAAGGATGTCGTGCACCTACAATCCTATAACTATCGTGCTTCAGAATATAAGGATTGGCATAAGAGAATTTAAAACTAAGAACAAAAGAAAGCATTAGGGGCACCTGGGTGGCTCAGTTGGTTAAGCTACTGCCTTCAGCTCAGGTCATGATCCCGGAGACCCAGGATGGAGTCCCACATTGGGCTCCCTGCTCTGCAGGAAGCCTGCTTCTCCCTCTCTCACTCCCCCTGCTTGTGTTCCCTCTCTGGCTGTGTTTCTTTCTGTCAAATAAATAAAATCTTAAAAAAAAAAAAAGAAAGAAATAAAGAAAGGAAGCAAGCAAGCAAGAAAGCATTAACTTGATTATAATTGAAGTAAGAGAAAATAGTGTCAAAGAAATTATAATAGTTAAACAGACAAGGAACAATGGAAAGAAATATTTTTTTGGCGTCGATGACCGCAACTCTGCAGAGCTTCCTCACTTTGAGGGAGGATCATGGCGCTCCCTGCCTCACAAAGGGAACCCATATGAGGGATTGGACTGCAGGGCTGAGGCGGCTAACTAATGGGCTTGTGACATCCAGGAACACTGACCAAAAAGGGAACTTACATTCATCCCAAAAACTCCGCACCTTCCCCCTTTAAGAAAATCCCCAAAGGAGGGGCGCCTGGGTGGCTCAGTTGGTTACCCGACTGCTTTCAGCTCAGGTCATGATCCTGGAGACCCAGGATCGAGTCCCACATCAGGCTTCCTGCACAGCGGGAAGCCTGCTTCTCCCCCTCTCACTCCCCCTGCTTGTGTTCCCTCTCTAGCTGTGCTTCTCTCTCAGATAAACAAATAAAATCTTTAAAAATTAAAAAAAAAAAAAGAAAGAAAATCCCCAAAGGAAACATAAGAGACTTTGGACTCAGAAACAAACTGAGGGTCTTGGCGGGGGGAATGGGTGAACCCGTTGTTATGTCTTGAGAGCACATATTCCATGGAGCACTAGGAGTGGGGCATAAAACAATGAATATTGGAACACTCCAATAATATGCACGAGAGGAAAAAAAAAGGAAAAAAAGAAAAACCCCCACCTACGGGGAGGAGATTCAGGATCCGGGAGGAGATTCAGGATCCGTGACCACGCGGGAGCAAGATGTGGAGCTGGATCCCAAGTCCCCCGGATCTAGACCTGAGCTGAAGGAAGGAGGCAGATTTTTTTTAACTGAGCCTTACACTCAGCCTAGACTGAGCCACTCTGGGCGCCTCCTATTTATTTACACTTTGGAGGAGATGGGGAGGGGGTCAGGAGAGGGAGACTCCCCTCTGAGCAAACAGCCTGAAGCAGGATACAACCAATAGGACCTGAGATCCCAACCCGAGCTGAAATCAATGTCCTCGCTTACTCGACTGAGACACCCAGGCTCCCCACCCCACCTCCAGTGTATTTTAAATAGAATAACTTTTTCATTCTAAGGATCAAGACACACCCATCCCCTTTATACAATGAGAACTCTCAACGTTTTTCTGAACTTCATACCAATCGAGTTTCCGTGTGAATTTTCTGCTTTTTTTTTTTTTATTTTTTAAAACATTTTATTTATTTGACAGAGAGAAACACAGCTTGAGAGGGAACACAAGCAGGGGGAGTGAGAGGGAGAAGCAGGCTTCCCGCCGAGCAGAGAGCCCAATGTGGGACTCGATCCCAGGTCTCCGGGATCATGACCTGAGCTGAAGGCAGTCGCTTAACCAACAGAGCCACCCAGGCTCCCCCCGTGTGCATTTTCTCACTCCCGGGCTACACACAGTTGATCAGGAATCATGAGGGGCCCTGAATGAGAAATGTTTTCCCTCCCTGATATCCCAGGACCAGACGTCATCGACAAGAGGAATCTTGAACTCAACACTTTCCCCTCTGGATCTGCCACCACGGAGTATTTTCAATACTCGCAGGATTTTAATTCCAAGTGACAATGGTAATGACCTATTGGAAGCCAGGTTGGAGACACAGGACAGAAGGCTCTGGGATACAGAGAAGAATTCTAAAGACCTAATCTTGAGTATCACTTCTGAAAAGACCTTTAAAAAAGATGAAAACAGAAGGGAGAAACATCCAAACTACAGGAATCAACATGTCCAACTTCTAAATGCAAGGAACCGAAGGAGAAAAAGAGGACACAGCCTCTCCCGGGACACCAGGCTTACCTGAGAACTCATCATTTCTTCTTTCACCCTTGCCTCTAGATTTCTTTCTCATAAGATACCTGTGGAGAAACCAAGATGCATCAGAGAAAAATTCCCTTAAATCCACCAACAGAGCTTCAGCTCCAACTACTCGACGGAAGGCAGGACTTTGAGATGCGGAAAAAGCCCAACTTCCTCCTACTGTGTTGTCAGGAGCTATTCAGAAACTGTGAGCAGCTACCGGGAAACAAATTCCTGCCTTTCCCTTAACCGCCTCAGGGGGAGCTACATCTGCCCTCCCACAACCACCCACAGATTCAGCCTCCGCAGGGGACTCACTAGAGCCTAGGAACCGCGGGTGCACCGTACCGAGCCACCCACACTCCTGTCGCAGGGACCCCGTGACCTCCTCTCCAGCCAAAGCCCGCTCTCGGCTCTCCTCCAACCACCTGAGGCCCTCGGGCTCACACACCCACCCCACCCTCCCCCTCCGCCCCCCACCTCACTGAGAATCACCTGCAGCCCTTAATTAACACAACACTGTGGTTTCCGCCCAAACCAAAGGACTGAATCCGGGGGGGAGGCCAATGGGTAAGATCCCCTCGGAAACTGCCCAGAGATCCTACTGGGAAGTGACTGGGGAGGTGACCCGGCAAAGCCCGGGAACCCAGGCCGAGGCTGTGAGCGGACTGAGATCCGAGCCTCGTCCACCGACCAGCGTGTTTGGAGACTGATGGCTGCTCCCTCTTTCTGCTCCACGCGGGGAGACACCCCTACACAGGGAGCTTTCCCTCATTGATGCAAATGCCCCTTTCCAAAGTAAAGGCGGGACTTCCCAGCTTCTCCTGTATCTGCATTTTATTCAAAATAACCAGCTTAAATGCATGCTTAGGTCAAAAAGACAGATTTTAGGGAGACAAAATATTCCCCTTCAGTAGGTAAATGGTTATTTTCACAAGTAACTGCCCAACAGTTTCTCAACGGGCATGTACTTTTTCCTCCTCCCACCAGCGATATGAGATTTTTAATTCTCAGGAAACTTTGGTATTATCCTTTTTATTTTTGCCATTCCAGGAAATATTGAATGCTTTCTCACTGTAAACTATGAAGTGTTCTTACAACAGTTGTCCTGGTGAGTGAAATGAAAAGCACTCAAAGCACCAAGTATAGTAAAGAAAAGGCGGCTAGGTTAGTGCTTCACTGAGACCCCATTTCACAGTAAGTAACCTTTCTCTTCCCCACAAACCTCCTCCCTTCTCAGCCCTGAGATTCAGGAACCTGCTTCCACCCCGACAGAAGGATAAACAGGGTTGGAAGGACAGACACAGCTCCGGGGGAAACTGCTGAGATCCCTGATTTCCTACAGATCCCCGCCCCTCCCTCTGGGTGGGCTTGCAGTTTGGAGGACCCTGACCCCCTGCGGCCTCCTGGGCTGGCAAAGCAATAAAGCTGCTGTTCCTCTTTATCCCCAACTCTGTCTTCACGTTCTATTCTGGGTCTGAAGCCTGGAGGTCAGTTTATACAACAGAATGAGTGTTATGAGAGGAAAGCTGCTTTCTCCTCTCTATTCTCAATCAGCTGGTCTCATAACTAAAATGATGTAAGACAGTTTCACAATAGAAAACAATTTTTCTTTCTTTTTTTTTAAAAAAACGATTTTATTTCTTGGGGCACCTTCATGCTCAATCGTTGAGCGTCTACCTTCAGCTCCAGTCATGACCCAGAGCCCGGGGACAGCAGCCCGCATAGGGCTCCTGGTTCACTGGAGGCCTGCCTCTCCCTCTCTCACTCCCCCTGCTTGTGCCCTCTCTGTACAGATGTTTCTCTCTGCCAAATAAAAATGTTTAAAGATTTTATTTATTTGACGGGAAACCCAGCTAGAGCTGGAACACAAGCAGGGAGGCCCACGCAGGGCTGGATCCCAGGACTCTGGGATCATGACCTGAGCCAAAGGCAAATGCTTAATAATGAGCCACCCAGGCACCCCAAAACAATTACTTTCTTAATAGGGAACGAAAAAGACACGAGGCTCAAGGACAGGTGATTAAAGCCTCCAAGACCTGTGACCTAAGAAAGAGGAGGCAGGATTTAGAATTTCAAAAGAGGGGACTTACATTCAGAGGGGAAAGGAAAGATGAAATGTCTATCAAAGAATGGTTGGACTCTCCAGGTAGGCAACTCTTTATGAAATAAATTGCTAATCTCTGGCATTGGGGTAGAAAAGAATATTGGGGTTTGGAACTGCCAGGGAAGAAAGAATTCTTGAGATGTCCTGGTGCAAAAGGTGATTTTATTAAAGCCTGAAGAGCTGCCCTGTGCCGTGAGGAGTGGCCCATTATATACTTTCAAGTTGGAGGGGATTCAGGATAGTGCGAGTTTCTAAGGAACTTTGGAAGCAAGGTTTCTAGAACCTTGAGGAGGCTAGTGATTGGGAAAATGTCATTTAGGACCATCTAATAAAACCTTAGTCATGAGGTCCTTCTGATGTTTTTCCGCCACCATCTCCCTGGGAGATGATGGCCAATAGGTAGTTAGGTGGGTTAGAGAAAAAGGAAGTTTCCAAAGGAATTTTTGTATATTAAAGTAGACTTACAGGATCCTGGTGGGGGTGGGGACATTGAGACTAGGATTGTCTTTTGCTGATAGGAACATATTAACATCAAGACAGCTGAGTCCCTCCAGGAATGTCACTCTGCCTCTTTCAAGGACTTGTCAATGGGCTGGAGGAAGTAAGGATATTAGGTTTATTTTCTTCTGCCTCTGATTCCCACATCCTTATCAGCTCTTCCTGATAAAAGTCCTCCATCGATTTTGATTCTTTACATATCTCAGCATCACAACAGAAGAAATAATACCATTCAACTCAGGGGACAAACCTAGAGGACATTTTTTTAACTTACAATGAAGCCCTGCGTTGGCCCATCTGGCCAACTTTGTAGTCTTTAAATTTCTGGGTGCACCTTTTCCTGAATGAAGGACTAAACCCTTCTCTGTGCATCACACATTATTTCCAAGAAACACTGATAATCACATCTTCGGGCACAGCCTCCCCCTGGGACGCCCACACACCCTCCAAGTGGCTGCACAATGTCTATAGGAGGCAGGTGAGCCTGCAGGCAATCAAGTGTTTCAGACAGCCCTGCTAGCCTCCTACTGATTCAATGTCCTCAAGTTCCTAAAAATGCTAATTCCTGGAAACATCCTTGGAGTTGACTTTTGCATTTGATTCTTCTTCAAGTGGCTCACCTCGGGAATAAACTGATATACCTGTCCAATCAAAATTCATGCCTCTTGCAGTGGGTTTTCGAAAGAATGGCAGCCAGCTTGAGTTTCTGGATGACTAACCTGTAGGGTCCTTCAACACAATGGTAAGAAAGAATTTCTGTGGGGTGCCTGGGTGACTCAGTTAAGCCACTGCCTTTAGCTCAGGTCATTATCCTGGAGTCCCTGGATCAAGTCCCACCTCGGGCTCCCAGCTCCTCATGGCTTCTCCCTCTGACCTTCTCTTTTATGCTATCACTCAAATAAAAAAAAAGAACTTCTGTGATGATTTACGGTGCAACATAGGTTGTTGAAATAGCATGTGGGTGGGACTTGTGCTCAGAGCTACACTTTAATATTTTATTTGGGGAGGGCACTCGAAGGGGTTGGAGGGTTGATGGGCACAGGGAGAGAAACAAACCAACTCACCACTGAGCAGGGAGCCCACTATAAGATTCTATGCTGGAAACCTCACATGACCAGAACCAAAGTCAGATCTTTACTGACTGAGCCCCAAGACTTCCTAAGAGATACACTTTCAATGTTTGATGAAGGTGGTTAGGGCCACTGGGAGGCTCAGTCATTAGGTGTCTGCCGATCCCGGAAGCCAAAGATTGAGCCAAACATTGGGTTCCCTGCTCTTCCGGAAGCCTGCTGCTTCTCTTCCAGTGCCCTGCTTCTGTTCCCTGTGTTTCTGTCAAATAAAAAAAATAGTTAAAAAAAAAAAAAAAAAAAGGAGGTAGTTCTGTGCTTAGTGCTAGAGGGGGTAGGCTCTTGCGGAGGGTAATACACTATAAATGTTCCTACTAATTTCTTTATTCTTTTTTAAATATTTTTTTAAACATTTTATTTGACAGAGATAGACACAGCGAGAGAGGGAACAGAAGCAGGGGCAGTGGGAGAGAAGTAGGCTTCCCACTAAGCAGGGAACCCAATGCAGGGTGCAAGACCTAAGGCAGTCACTTAAGAACTGAGCCATCACGGGCGCCTGGGTGGCTCAGTGGGTTAAAGCCTCTGCCTTCGGCTCAGGTCCTGATCTCAGGGTCCTGGGATCGAGGCCCATATCGGGTTCTCTGCTCGGCAGGGAGCCTGCTTCCCCCTCTTTCTCTGCCGGCCTCTCTGCCTAGTTGTGATAATAAATTAATAAAAAGAAAATTAAAAAAAAAAAAAAACTCAGCCATCTAGGCAACTCTAGAACTGCTCTCATTATGGCAATGAGGAAAGGGAAGGTCCCACACAGCAGTAAGGCAGCCTCCCTGAAGGATCACCCAGCTACAGAGGATCTTACCTTGACTGGGGTTATCGACCTGGGAAGGGAGGGCTTGGGGGCAACCACACCACACTTCTTGCTGATTCGGCCTATTCCACCGTCCAGACGTCTACTCTACCCTGTGACATCTTAAAGGAATGCCCCAATGATTGCATCATCCAATACCCTCCTCCATCCCTTGTCACTGATCTAGGCCTGGGAAAATACAGTAATCATTGACATCCAAGAACATCAGTCCTCAGTAAGATACAAGATATCAATCATATCTCCAAGATAAAACAGTGCTTTACTACTCCTGAAAAACTGACAGTTGCCAATTCCTTTTCCCCATGACATATATTCATCAGATGATACCACCAAGAGCTGCCTGTGCCTTTGAAAGGATTAACGGGAGTCACCTCCGGGGCCCACCCCACACTGGAAAGAGTTCACATTGCCCTTTAATATGTCTTCTGTAAGGATGGTGCTTTCATCAAATTTTACTTAGATTCACAACCCACATCCCCATGCTAAATGTCTGAATTAATATCCCTTAGGTTTCCATTTCTCTAATCTCAAGCATTTTCTGAGCACTCTCCACAACATGGGCAAAAAAAAAAATGGCTGTGGTGCCTATGTAGCTGGGGAGAAAAATGAAGAATACAACTGGAGATGAGTAGATAACTGGATATAAAACAAATAGAAGTAGTTTTTCTACATCCAGGGAGTCACTTAGGCCACTTGAGAAAGTTGTCCTCCTCCACACGCTAATTCTTCATCTTAAATATTTTCTATTCTTCCCTGGGCTACCACATCATTCCTATTAGGATGGATTCCTTTTTTTTTTTTTTTTTTAAATATGAATAGTATCCTTTTCTTTTTTTTAAAGATTATTTATTTATTTATTTATTTGACAGAGAGAGATCACAAGTAGGCAGAGAAGCAGGCAGAGAGAGAGGAGGAAACAGGCTTTCTGCTGAGCAGAGAGCCCCACGCGGGCCTCGATCCCAGGACCCTGAGATCATGACCTGAGCCAAAGGCAGAGGCTTTAACCCACTGAGCCACCCAGGTGCCCCGGATGGATTCCTTTCTTATGGGCTACCTATTACAAATGTAGCATGGTCACATGTGCATGTGTACCTCATAGACACACCACAACAATACTCAATGTATGATGTGGGGAACATACTTTCATTTGGGGCCGTGGTGCAGTGCTCTAGAGTCCCAAGCCTTCGTCCAGAATGTACCATTTCAACAAGAACAGGCTGAGGGAAGCTCTGTGGGAGTCTTCTCTAGGGGACATGGGAGGGAAAGCACTGCGAGAAGGGGAGATGGTGGCTCACAAGGATGGACCGCAGATGTCCTACCAGAAGTTCCATGACCTTGTGATTGTGCAGCGAGTTCTCTCGGGAATGCGCTAGTGAGAAGGGCTTCTGTCAGTGCAAGGCCCCTGCAAAACTACTGGCTAAACAAAGTGGATGCCAAGTGGCAGGACCATGGAGGATGTGAGCTAAAACATCAACAGTACCTCTATGGTACATACCCCTGTAATATTCCCATAATAATATCATAGTGTTCACAAACAGGAGAAAATCATATGAGAGACTAGGGGAAAAATAATCACACATAATGCAAACCTTCAGACAACTGAGAAAATGGGTTCCTAGGGATAGGATTCTACTCCATTCCCCAACAGGTGAGTGATTCCATCAGTTCCCTGCAATCTCAAATGATGTAAGTTAACACCGGAGACAGGATAACACATTATTCACTACACACCCGTGTCAATACATTTAAAACCAATAGGTTTTACTAACAAAAATATATTAAGTTCACAGATAGACTAAGGTATGCATTTGAAATCCACTCTATTATTACCATTCATACTACAGAATACACATGTGAAAAATCATTCAAGTGTTGATGGAAGGATGTGGGGATCTTCCTCTAAAAATCTCAGGACTGAGGTAAATCCTTTTTTTTCTTTCAAGATTTCATTTATTTATTTGACACAGAGAGAAATCACAGGTAGGTAGATAGGCAGGCAGAGAGAGGGCAGTAGACTCCCTGCTGAGCAGAGAGCCTGATGTGGGGCTCAATCCCAGGACTCTAAGATCATGACCAGAGCCGAAGGCAGAGGTTTAACCCTCTGAGTCACCCAGGCACCCCAGGTCTGAGGTAATTTCCTAAGACATGTGTATGTAGAATTGCATGACATTGTAGGAAAGAGCGACCTATCCTCTTTCAGTTATAGGTCATGATTTCTTCATTTCAACCACATCAACTCATATTCTCTAATGACCGCACTGATGAGGATATATTGGTAATTTCCTAGACTGCCACCTCTTTTTCCTTAAAGAACAATTAGTAGATCCTCGTATTTCTAATACTGAGGAAGTTCCTTAGTTTCAATACATGCACAACTATGTGTTTTGAACACCGATTTCAGGGTGTCTTACATCCGTGTTATAACCATCAGCAGCATCTCCACCAAGATTTACTTCATATGTTGCGTATTATATGGTCTTCTTCCACAGAATATTAGGTATGCGTGTGGCCCACTTCACGGAGCGGGACATCCAATATCTTTCATGAAGCAACAATCGGCCACATGGTCTTACACACCCACTACGAAGAGAGAAATTCTTGGGAGTGATTTCAGAGGAAATTATTAATACTGTTAGTCAAAAATCCTAAATAAGGTCAATGTTAAAAATTAAAAAAAAAATTAACATTCCTAAAAATATGTCAAAGTCCATACATAAAACTGTGAAACAGAATAGCATATGCGTTTTCTAAGAGTTTTACTTTGATATTTCCTTATAGTAACTATTTTTGTAAAGAATGATTTCTGAATACAGTGAATAATATATTCCTTTTGCTTAATTTCTGTTCCATTTACTGGCATCTCTTCTTCAATCCAACAGACACACTGCTATCTTCCCACTTACTTTCCTTCATGTACTCTCTGGAGTTTATTCCCGTGTCTACTAAAATGAAGGTCTTCCCACAGTCACTGCATTCCAAGGGTCTGAATCTAGTATGCGTATGGAGATGTTTAGTCAGGATAGAATTCCAGTTAAAGACCTGACCACGTTCCTTACATCTCACACTTGGACTCCTGTATGATAACTGTGATGTTACGTGAGTTGTCACTGGCAGGACCAGTGAGAGGTCGGGCACATTCTTAGGATTTGTACAGTTAGTCTCCTATATAAAGTCTCTCATACAGAGAGTTAGGAGGGAACAGTCCTTACACATTTTCTTACACTCATTAAATATAGCATTTTCTCTCCACTGTAAATTCTGTGATATCCAGTAAGTTTATTTGCCTGCTAAGGAGATTGCCACGTTATTCATCAGGCGTCTTTCCAGAATGAATTGTTTAGTCAGGTGTTCATGCTGGACAATGACCTGGGCACATTTGTTATATATGTAAGGTTACTGTCCAATATAAATTCTCTTATGTGCACTAAGGCATGAGCACTCTCTAAGTGTTTTCTCACATTCTTCACATTGCCAAGGTTTTTACCTAGTATGAATTTTATGATGTGTAGTGAGGTGTGAGTGTGTGTAAAAGGCTTTGCCACATTCTTGACATTGGTAAGGTTTCTCTCCAGTATGAATCCTCTGATGTCGAGAAAGGGTTGAGCTGTCATTAAAGGCTTTGCCACATTCCTGACATTCATAGGGTTTCTCTCCAGTATGAATTCTGTGATGTTGAGTAAGTTTTGAGCTCTGGTTAAAAGCCTTGCCACATTCTTGACACTGGTAAGGTTTCTCTCCAGTATGAATTCTGTGATGTCGAGTAAGATTTGAGCTGTCATTAAAGGCTTTGCCACATTCTTGACATTTGTATGGTTTCTCTCGCATATGAATTATATGATGCTGAGCAAGCCCCGAGCTCTGGTAAAAGGCCTTGCCACATTCTTGACATTTGTAGGGTTTCTCTCCAATATGAATTCTGTGATGCTGAGTAAGCTTTGAGCTCTGGTTAAAGGCCTTGCCACATTCTTGACATTTGTAGGGTTTCTCTCCAGTATGAATTCTATGATGTCGAGTAAGGTTTGAACTGTAAGTAAATGCCTTGCCACATTCTTGACATTTGTAGCGTTTCTCTCCAATATGAATTCTGTGATGTTGAGTAAGCCTTGAGCTATAGTTAAAGGCTTTGCCACATTCTTGACATTTGTAGGGTTTCTCTCCAGTATGAATTCTATGATGATGAATAAGCTTTGAGCGCAGGTTAAAGGCCTTGCCACATTCTTGACATTTGAAAGGTTTCTCTCCAGTATGAATTCTGTGATGTCGAGTAAGGTTTGAGCTGTAATTAAAGGCCTTGCCACATTCTTGACATTTGTAAGGTTTCTCTACGATATGAATTCTGTGATGTTCAGTAAGCCTTGAGGTACATTTAAAGACACTGTTACAATCTTGACATTGGTAAGGTTTCTCTCCAGTATGAATTCTGTGATGTCGAGTAAGGTTTGAGCTGTCACTAAAGGCCTTGCCACATTCTTGACATTTATAGGGTTTCTCTCCAGTATGAATTCTGTGATGTTGAATAAGCTTTGAGTTCTGGGTAAAGGCTTTGCCACATTCTTGACATTTGTGAAGTTTCTGTCCGGTATGAATTCTCTGATGCAGAGTAAGGGTTGAGAAGTTGTTATAGGCCTTGCCACATTCTTGACATTTGTAAGATTTCATTCCAGGATGAATTGTGTGATGTTGAGTAAGTTTTGAGCATGATTTAAAAGCACAGGCATATTCTTTAAATTTGTGAGGGTTCTGTCCAGTATGAAATCTGTGATGTTGAATGAGGTTTCTTTGCCACTTAAAGTCCTTTCCACAATGTTGATATTGGTAAGGTTTCTCTCGAGTATCAATACAGTCATGTTGAGAAAGCGCTGAGCGGCAGTCAAAGGATTTACCACATACCCTGTAAGCGTACGTTTTCTCTCCCCTAGGGATTATCTGATTATTTATATTGAGGCTTGACGACTGACCTAACATGGTCCCTGGTGTATTACATGTTAATGGGTTTTCTCCCTCATGGATTCTCTGATCATCACCAACACTGGAGGGCTGGTTAAGAGCTATTCCACATTCATTATATTGAGGAGGATTCTCTCCCAAAGGAAGATTCTTATGTATACCAACGTTAGGGATTGGATTACAGCTTCCTGCACGTCTATGACATTCATAATGGTCCTGTTGAGAACTCGTCCTCACACATCTGGGAACATCGGAGCCCTGGTTCAGTGTTCTCTCAGATTCACTGCATTGAGCAATGCTGTCTCCACTGGAAAGGCTCTGGTAATTCTGCAGGGTCGCCTCCGCCCTGCAGGACCTCTCATATGGATCCCACAAATCACTCTGTTCTTCATTTTTAAATCTCTGATCATCACAAATATTTGACTGAAAGGTCAGGCCCATCCTATCTTCAACAGGGTTCAAATCATTATTTTCAGGATGGACTTGGTAACTTTCCAGATTTTCCAAATGGTCTGTCCAGAAACAAGTGTGTTTAAATAGTTGAGTGGAGCTTTTTCTGACAGAAACACAATTCCTTGCAGAAACAGATGACTTTATAATGGAGGTCTTCCACAATGGTTTATATCCTTCACCATTTGGGGCAGTGAGATTCTCATTAAGGGCAACTGTCTTCGTTTGGGTGTGTCCTCCAGTATATCCTTGATTCCTTTCACTCTCCCTATCATTTTCCCAGTGTGTACATAAGTGTAAAATCTCAACAACACTATTTTTGTGTCTATGCTTTGATGGTTTTTGGAAAGAACCTTCTATGCTCTGCTTTAGCAGGAAACTCTGCGTGTCATGTGAAGATATAGCTGAAAGATAACAAAAGTAAAATTAGTACACTTACTACATTCAGATGCATATACTGATGACTCGTAATACAGAAGCTTCTAGTCAATCAGAGAATGTCAGAAACATAGCTGAGCAGGAATCATCAGGACTTCATTTCTCCTTGGACACATAACACTGTACACAAGGTAGTGACCCCATATCCTAATAGATAGTTGTGTGGTATCATCATGCTACAGCAGAAATCACTTTCCTTTATGTCTAATAATCAGGAAAACAGTTACATGAGCACAAAATTAGTAGAATGTTGGCTAGTGAGACACAAAAATGAAAACGAACCAGAGTAAACATAGGAACCTATCAACTATAGGAAGAGTTTTCGTTAGAAACGACCAACAACACGGATAGCCCACTCACTAAATTAAGAACGGAGAAAAGCCTAAAATGAGAGGTGAAGTGAAAGCAGACACAGTGTAACTGACCGTAGGAATAAAAGTAATTATACAAGGTGATGATGGATCATCACTGCCCTCCAATTGATATCGAAAGATGTGTTTAAATTTCAAAGAATAAATGTATAACCAATTTAGACTGTATCATTCAGAAAAATTTAAATGCCTCCTCTCAGGAACATGCTCCTAGATGACTAACCACTCTCCCCAGGTGTTCTTCAGATGACTGTCCCCACACTGTGTGCGCCAGGCTGTGTGCCAGCCTTCCCGCCAGGAACACCACAGCGCCCTCCTAGCTCTCTCCCATCCAAATGTGCGGATCATTAAACTCCAGGCTTGAGGACATGCCAGTTCCGAGAACTCGAGAAATTTAGCTCCTCTCCCTTCCAAGAGAGTGGCTTTGGGTAAACTTTCTACTTATGCATTCCCCTCAGTGCTGCTCTGTCTTACCACCTAGTCCGCGACCAGGGCTCCCTGCCCTGCCAATGCTAGCTTCCCTTTCTCCCTAAACCCGGTCTCCAAACTATCTGCCATCTTGAATGCGGCCTCTTCTCTCCTCTTACTTGGTGAGTCTGTCCTGTCACACTTAAGCCCAATTTCTGGGGCATTAAGGATTATCTGATGGTTACCAAGTGGTGTTCATGAGATATGGTTAGTGTAGGATCTACCTACTCCCCTATCGTTTCTTCTCCTGGGGAATCTTTATTGGTATAATCCTGTTAAAACTCATATCGGAAACGCCTGGGTGGTTCAGTCATTAAGCGGCTGCCTTCCACTCATGTGATAATCTCAGCGTTCTGAGATTGAACCCCACATTAGACTCTGCTCAGCAGGAGACCTGGATTCTCATTATCCTACACCCTCTGCTTGCCATCTGTCTATCAAACAAATAAATACCATCTTAGAAAAAAAATAACTTATATGAATTTCCAAAGGTATACAACCCAAATATCTAAAAATTAGTTCTCTTTCTACATGACAAAGAACATCTCCCGAAACAGAAACATCACACATTTCAGCAACAGTCATCCCCCAACACACACACACACACACAACATACTTCTAATTTAACATAATGGTAGAGGTCAAGGATAGAATGATGAAAACTATAAAACATTGTACAAGAATCAAAAGAACGAGGGGCGCCTGGGTGGCTCAGTTGGTTAAGCGACTGGTTTCGGCTCAGGTCATGATCCTGGAGACCCGGGATTGAGCCCCACGTCAGGCTTCCTGCTCGGCGGGAAGCCTGCTTCTCCCTCTCTGTCCCTCTGCTTGTGTTCCCTCTC
>PITA01020886.1:0-33936 GCA_004023965.1 Spilogale gracilis | reverse complement strand
ACCACCTTACACCAGTCAGAATGGCCAAAATTAACAAGACAGAAAACAACAAGTGTTGGAGAGGCTGCGGAGAAAGGGGAACCCTCTTACACTGTTGGTGGGAATGTAAACTGGTGCAGCCGCTTTGGAAAACAGTGTGGAGATTCCTTAAAAAATTAAAGGTAGAGCTACCCTATGACCCTGCAATTGCACTACTGGGTATTTACCCCAAAGATATGGATGTAGTGAAAAGAAGGGCCATATGCACCCCAATGTTCATCGCAGCAATGGCCACAATCGCCAAACTGTGGAAAGAGCCAACGTGCCCATCAACAGATGAATGGATAAAGAAGATGTGGTACATATATACAATGGAATACTATGCCTCCATCAGAAAGGATGAATATCCAACTCTTGTAGCAACATGGACTGGACTGGAAGAGATTATGCTGAGTGAAATAAGCCAAGAAGAGAAAGTCAAGTATCGCATGGTTTCACTTACTTGCGGTGCATGAGGGGTAAACTGGAGGACAGTGGGAGAAGGAAAGTAAATGGGAACTAGGGTAATCTAGGGAAAGAAACGAAACAACAGAGACTTTGGACACAGAAACAAACTGAGGGAGTTGGAGGGAGGGGAATGGAGGGATGGGAGAGCCTGGTGGTGGGTACTGGGGACACCTAAAGCGTGGAGCACTGGGTGTGGGGAATGGGGAATGAATCTTGGAACACTGGGAAAAAAATTTTAGTAACAATAAAAAAAAAAATCACATTTTGCCTTTAAGAAAATGAAGGCAGAATGAGGGAGAGAAAGACCAATTGACAATCACCATGCAAGAATTAGAGGAAGGAAGGAAAGAAGGAAGGGAGGGAGGAAGGGAAAGAAGGAAGGATTATTAGAGAGACTGTAAGAGTACCTTACTAATGTCCTGTAGTGGAAAGAAGCTGTGTGTAGAATAAGGGTCTTTTGAGGAGGTCTGTCACGTTCTGAGTCCTCACTTCAGAATCTGCTGGTTTCAGAGCTGATGGAACATTCTACTTCCTTTCCTAAGACAGGGCCAGACTAATAAAATCTGAAAGTGACAATTGCAAAAAAAAAAAAAAAATCCCTGAAATAATCATTATAACAAATAATTTTTAGTACAAGATTTGGTTATTTAACACTCTATGACCGTATTTCAAATTGATAATAATTAATGGTTTTGTGAACTGAATGCTCAATAAAAAGGCTGCAGAAATGTTGTTCTAATTTATACTATTGCAAAGAAAAATAAAATCCATGAAGGATATCCCTAGTATATGGATACCAAGAAAAAGAAAGGGGTAGGAATAAAGAAGTAGAGGGGGAAGAATGCAATTTTTCCTTGACATTCAGAATAAGATTGCTTGATCTCGTTTTTCCTGAGGCTCTGAAGGCAGAAGTCCTTAGAGGCAGGAAGTAAATCCCCTAAAGGTGGGGGCTATACTTATTTTGATCCCCAGTGGCTTTCCCTGTATTTTAGGCACATACAGAACTTGCTGAAAGAACAAATGAGTGTTGTAAGAATGTTTGGCTCCTCAGCAATGAGGCCCAGCAGCTTCACAGGGAATGAGGAGAGAAAAACCATGAACTTCCCTGGGACTGAGATCCAGAGACTAAAAATGTATACTATCCAAAAAAGTTAAGTCTATTTGCATGGAAAAAGAAAAAAAAAAGCATGTTAATTGACTTTCTAGTCAAGACAACGTTTTACAGAGAACTTCAATGCCTTTGGGGTGTACTGGGGGGCTCTAAGTGTATCAATCAGTATATGTGTATCTTTGAGGGTAAGCTGCCTAATATGGCAGCCATTAGCCACATGTGACTATTTAGATTTAACTTAATAAAACTAAATAAAATAAAAAATCTGGTTCCTCGGTTGCTCCAGCCACATTTTTCAAGTTCTCAACAGCCATGTGTTGCTAGTGGCTACCTAATTGGATAGCTCGGCTCTAGAATATTTTCACTGTTACAGAGAGTTTTATTGAACAGCACTGCTATGAGGAATAAACAGAAAATAATGATTATGTTGAAAGAATAGATTTGATAGAATGCATAATAAACAAGCAAGTCAATATTGACACCAACACAACAGTCTTTATTTTTCATCCATAGTACTGATAAAATTGTCTTTCTGGGGTTTGCTGTTTCCCACCTCTTGGGTGAAATCTAGAGCAGTTCCCATAGTTTGTGCGGTCACTCTCAAATGTGATCTTTTATTTATGAAACATTTTAGTAATTACTTTGTATAACTTTATTGAATAATCAAAACTATTCACGGCTAAGATTTCCTTTAATGAGTTCCCTAAAGAGTTCCTTGGCTGGCATATACCACTCTCTCCTCTTCTCCTGGTTTTCAGCGCCTGTCAGATTGCCTTCTTTGGAGATGATTCTAGGGTGATCCTTGGGAAAAAATTCATTGCTCTATTTCCAGGACACATAACAATGCCTGGCACTAGTACTCAATATATCCTTGTAGTTAAATAAATACAGTCACTAGTTTTGCCAGTAAATGAAGTTTAATTTTATACTCAAGTACTCATCAGGAGTGGAAAAATAAGATGTAGGCATTTAGGAAGAAAGGCATCAATGAACAGGATTATAGCATGAATTTTTTTCATTACAAATCTTGTTAAAAATGGAAGTATAGGGACGCCTGGGTGGCTTAGTTGGTTGGGCGACTGCCTTTGGCTCGGGTCATGATCCCGGAGACCCGGGATAGAGTCCCACATTGGGCTCCCTGCTCGGCGGGAAGCCTGTTTCTCTCTCTCTCACTCCCCCTGCTTGTGTTCGCTCTCTGGCTGTATTTCTCTCTGTCGAAATAAATAAAATCTTTAAAAAAAAAGGAAGTATAATTTATGTAAAATGCACAGATTTTAAGAGCTGGAGAGTTTGCACAAATGCATACCTCCCTATAGTCCATATTTTCCCCAAGATATAGAACATTTTAATCAAGCCAGAGATAGCTTTCCTGCCTCTTCCTGGTTAATTCTTGTTAACCACCCATTGCCCCACCCCTGAGAACCACAGATTTGTTTTAACTATTATAGAAGAGTTTAATAAAAATCAAACTCTATGAAATGAAATGAAATACTATAGATTCTTTTGTGTCTGGCTTCTTTAGCTCAGCATAATGTTTTTGAGGCTTAGCTGTGTTGCGTGTAGTATTACACTATATGGATGGATCACATTTTGTTCATCTGTTATTGGACATTGAGGACATTTTCAGTTTTTTAGCAATTGTGAGAAAAGTTGCTTTGAGCATTCACCGTTTAAAATATATGTATCCAATTTCAGTTGGGTAAGTACCAAAATGTGGGACTGCTGGATCATAGATTAGTACATGTTTAACTTTATGAAAGACTCAGAATGTTTCCAAAGTGGTTTTACCATATAATATTCATATCAGTAATGTGTAGAGGTTTGATTATCCCACATCTTCATCAACAGTTGGTGTTATCAGTCTTTAAATTTTAAACATTCTAGTGAGTTTCAATTGATATCTCATTGTGATTTTAATTTGCTTTTGCCCCCATGACTAAAATAGAGTGCTTTATACCTTTTTATATGCAAGTTTGCCATTTGTATATTCTCTTGGTAAAATGTTTGCTCAAGTATTATGTCCTTTTACAAAATGTATCTATATAAATTAATAATTATATTAAATATAACTATATTAACATAATATATTAAAAGTAGAATATATGTAATATATTTTCTCTCAGTCTGTGGCTTGTCTTCAGATTGTTTTAACAGAACCTTTCAAAATGTTTACGTTTGATTAACTTGATTTAACATCTTTTTTATGATTAGTGTTTACTAGGTCATGTCTAGGAAATTATTGCTCACACCAACATCATAAATATATTTTATTTTTTTTCCTAGAAATTATATGGGCTTGACATATATATATGATTTCATTTATTACAGAGAGAGAGCATGAGCAGGGATAGGGGCAGAAGCAGAGGGAGAAGCAGACTCCTTCCTGAGCATGGAGCCTGGACATAGAGCTTGATCCCAGCACCCTGATATCATGACCTGAGCTGAAGTCAGATGCTTAACTGACTGAGCCATCCAGAAGACCCTTGATTTTTGCATTTAAAAGGTCTATAATCCATCTCAAAATAATTGTTTATGTAACATGTGAGGTGTGGGTTGAACCTCATTTATTTTTATATAGGTAGTCAATTCATCCAACACCGTGTGTTGGAAAGACTTTCTTTCCCCATTGAATTGCTTTGGATTCTTAGTTAAAAAAAATCAATTGACTAAAAATATGGATTTCTTTCTTCCTTTTTTAAAGGATGGTTTATTTTTAGAGAGAGAGAGCATGGGGGGAGTTGGAGGTAGTGGAGGGAGCAGGGAGAAGAGAAACAGACTCCCTGTGGAGCATAGAGCCCCCTGACATAGGGACATGGGGGGGAGGGGAAGGGGGGAGAGAGGGAGAGGGGGAGGTGCGGGTGCGGGTCTTGATCTCATGACCCTGAGATTATGACCTGAGCTGAAATCAAGAGTTGGTCGCTCAATTGACTGAACCACCCAGGTGCTCTATGTATTTTTGAATTCTTTATTTTGTTTCATTAACTTATTTGCCTATCTTTACGCAACTATCCCACTCTCTTGATTACTGTAGCTTTACATTGTCTTGAAATCAGCAGTGTGTGTCCTCCAAGTTTATTCTTTTTTAAGATTATTTTAACTATTCTTGATCCTTTGAATTTTCCTATAGATTTTATAAAGAGCTTGCCAATTTCATAAAAAAAAAAAGTCCTGGTGATTTTGGCTGTTTGAATTCATAGGCTAATTTCAAGAGGATTGGTATCATAACAATATCAGGTCTTTTAATCTAGAATGTGGTGTATCTCAACATTTATTTAGCTCTTTAATTTCAACAGTGTTTATAGTTTTGCATGTATAGGTCTTGCATTTATATCACTTAATTTGACTCAGTATATTATACTGTTGGAAGCTACTATAAACATTGTTGTCTTATTTTTTTTCCAAATTTCATTCTTAATATATAGAATAAAAATTAAATTTTTATAAATTGGCCTTATATCCAGTGACCTTGCTAAATTTATATCAATTAATAGATTGTTTGGGGGCACCTGGGTGGTTAAATCATTAAGTGTCTGCCTTCGGCTCAGGTCATGATCCCGGAGCCCCTGGATCGAGCCCCATATCCAGCTCCCTGCTCAGCGGGAAGCCTGCTTTTTCCTCTCTCACTCCCCCTGCTTGTGTTCCCTCTCTAGCTGTGTTTCTCTCTGCCAAATAAATAAATAAAAAATATAAAAAAAATAATGGATTGAGGATTTCTTAGGATTTTCCATGTCACTTGTGGATCTTCTTTTCCAATATGTACATCATTTATTTATTTTTCTTATCTTAGTCAGTTAGATGGGAGCACCAGTAAAGTGGTGAATAGAAGTGGTAATATGGATCTCTTTCTTTGTCAGCTCTGGAAATCTATATTGAAACTTTGGCCAAATAATAAGCTACACATGCTCAGGGCAAAAGTCTATAAGGCTGGGCAAAGTACAACTATTGGAGAGAATGACTACTGAGGCATTGTGAACTAAACAATTACTAGAACTCACACAGGGGGAGAAAAATTCAAGATTCAATAGAAAGAGTGGAAAGACCTTGTAGAACAGCCTTAGAATCCAATAAAGATCTAATAAATGCTACTTAAGTTCTAATCAAAGCTTACTTAGTTGATGTCCTGTTCTCCCCACTGTAATAGTTAGAATTCTTCTAATTCACTGACCCATCAAGTTATCTTTAATGTTTTATTTTCCTTTCAAGGTGTCATCCAATAATTGCCTTAAACAGATATCACCTCTTGGGGGTTGAGAAGTCCTCACTCAGATTCTATAACATCCTGTCCCCCATATATATATACCTATTTGAACTCTCAGTTCATTAACTGAAGGAAATGCTTCTTAATATGAAGGTCATAATCCATGTTAATATTCTGACATAATATAGACAAATGTAGTTCAGAGAAATAAAAATATAAATTTTGGAAATTAAGGAAGGAAAACCAGAATCAGAAAGAAATATTTAATAATAAGAATCACTAGAGTGGGAGACATGTGCCAGAGAGAGTAGTGAGAGCGTTACCATAATTTAAGGTTAACCTGGTTCATAGAGGTCTTAGAATACACATCATAAGGAACAATTCTTTGGCCAGAGTAACAGAGAAGATAATGTTTTTCCTCAGTTTTGGAAAATACTGCATTACCACAGTTAAAAAAAATAGTAAAGAAAAAAACACCACAGGCAAATTTGAGTTTTTTGCTTTGCCAAAAATAACAGGAAGACACTTATGCCGTCACTCAAAGCATAAAAATACAGTGAACTGTGGTTTAAATCCATCATCTGCCTCTGACGCCAAATTTTTACCAGCCATATAGTCTGTCTGCCTTCTTTACCTCTTTGAAGTATTTGGAAGACAATTTATTTGGAGCCACTTTAGACTGATGCTGGTCTTCAGTTTCGTGTCTGCCTCTCTCAGTGCGCTGTTTAGGAATTGCATCAGCACACATAAAAGGAGTTCCAGGTTGGGCTAGACTTTCTGGCTTTACCCAGTTAGGGAAGCTATGGATGTCAACAATGAGGGACGAAGACAGTGGTTGAGGCATCACTGCCTTTTTCGTCTACAGTGTAAGTGGTCATTCTCTACCATTCATGTTTCACTGCGACATAGTACATTATGCGCTAGTAGGGAGGCCAAGGTATAGTGTCATAGCCTAGGGAATTTTTTAGAACTAGTCTTTAGCTAACGTGTCTCTTATTTTGAGTTGCAGAGTCATAAAAATTGAATGGATCATAAGAAGAGATTAGAAGAAATAGACTGAAATTGGTAGGCCTCAGAAACTGGTTCCAATTGGTTCTCAAAACAAAGAGGGATCTAAAGCAAGTAATAGGAGCTGGGCCACAAAGCCAAAAGATCAAAGGTCCATAAGATGAGAGATAGAAAAACCTGGTCAAGCGAGTAAGTGGGGAAGTGGGAGGGTGCTTTGAGCAAACACTTGTAACATAGAGGCATTATTTAGGCCTGGTTTTACTTTCTCATGCTAGTATGAAAGTGGAGCAACGTTAGAAGAAGCAGTTGTATTCAGTTTAATTGAGCTGATTCGACCTGGACTGAATTAACATAAACTGATATAATAGAAGGAAATTAATAGAAATTATATTGCACTCCTCAATTTCCCTTTAGAAACAGATAAATCTATATATATGTATCAAAATATAATATAAAAAATTTTGACATCCATTCCAAGCCTAAGTGCTTATAAATAATTAAGAAAAAGCATTGTGTTATCTGAATTTAATAGTTGTCTGTGTATATAAAATACTATAGATATTATGTTATATAATATATATTTACATATGTTATCTATGCCCCTGCTCCTCTGTGCCATCTTAACCTGGTATAATGCTATTATGCTTTATGACAGAAAATATTTTTGTAAGAATATGAGCCCAAAGACAGGATGAGGCAAAAGAAAATGAAAAAAAAAAAGTTGCAGAATGACTTAAACAGACTATGGACTAATAACAACATTGAAGGATCCATAAATGAATTAGGACAAGGAAATGAACAGGCATGATTAAAAACTGGATTAGTGGCATGGGGACAGATGTTGAAATAATCACAGATGAAAGATTTGAGCAATTATGGGAAGATGATAGTCACAAAAGACAATAATCTAGAATTGAGGGCAGTTTTTGAGATAAAGACCTCCACTCAAGATACACTATAATAACAAAAATTTTCCTGAAATGAAGAATGAATTGAATTTACAGCTTGAGAAGGCACTTTGCATATTAAGAAATAACAGTAAAAAATTAGTGCTATTTAGAATCCTGGTTAAATTACTTAAATTACTAGACTAAAAAAAACTTTTTAAAAAGGAATTGTTTTAGATAATTAGGCAGAAAAAGTGAATCACTAAAGGAGGAAAAAATCACCATAATATAATGATGCATATCTACAAGTTTCAGTAGGAACAAATGTCAGACCCTAGAATATTTAACCCAGCCCGTTGCCTTTCAGGAAATAGGAGAAAAGGCAGACACCTCATATATGAAAAAAAGCAAAGGACCATAGAGATCAGGGAAGAATTCTTGACTAAAACATTCAATAATAAAATCCAGACAATTAAATGATTTTTAAATAAATTAAGAACACCAGATTGGAAAACTGGTCAAAATAAAGAAAAACAAAATACTGGTGGGTATTGTATCCATGTAAAAATAGGAAAAAAAAAAAACAGTTGTAGGAATTATGATTGTAAAACACAATATGGGTGTTATAACCCTTAAACAAATAAAACTAAGTAACAAAACTAGGAAGGTGGGGGGACTAGAGGGAATGTAGCAATACTAATTGCTTCATTGTTGGTGGCAGAGAGGGAAACTCGTCTGATATTGGGACTATAGCCTTAAGAAAAAGTGACACCAATTTAATTTTCTTCATATATTCCTATTAAAGTTAGAGGGATTTGTAAAATCAGTAAGTGATACAGAAGAAATGCTTATCACATGTTTAGCAATTTATTGGGGTTTTTTTGGTAAAATTAAATGTTGAGTATTTTATTCAGAATGCCATAAAGAGTATGATCCCATTCTAATAAAAGTAATTCCATCAATCTTTCCTACTAGTCATTACTCTCCATTGTTCTATTAAAGTTTTATTAATTTCTATTCTTTTTCTAGAGTTAATTTTTCTGTTATTTGCTTTCATATAAGCCTCACATTAGCTATCTCTTAACAAATTACAAAATTCAGTATTTTCATCATTATTTAATTGTAAATATATTTCTATTTTCTTTTTTATTTCTCTTTTAAACCATGAAGGTTTTTTAAATTTTTTAAAAAATTTCATTGAGAGGGTCGCCTGGGTGGCTCAGTTGGTTAAGTGACTGCCTTCAGCTTAGGTCATGATCCCTGAGACCCGGGTTCAAGCCCCACATCGGGCTTCCTGCTTGGCAGGAAGCCTGCTTCTCCCTCTCTCACTCCCCCTGCTTGTGTTCCCTCTCTAGCTGTGTTTCTCTCTGTCAAATAAATAAAATATTTAAAAAAATTTCATTGAGAGAGAATACTTTAGTTATCTTTTTGCTATTAATTTTTCACTTAATATTATGCATGTGGCTAATTGCTTACACATTTTATGTTTTTGAAAACAATGTATATTTTCTAAAGGGAGAAAAATAATTTCTACACATGTGAAAATAGAAATATGGATATTAGATCAAGCTTGGTAATGTTTGATTCAATTCTTCTATATCATGCTTATTTTTGGTTTGTTCTGATGGCTTATTTCAGATTTTTCCTTATGTATTAGAAACTCCACTTCTCGGTGCATATATGCTTGTGATTGTAATTTTTTCTTGGTTGACTTCTCTTAATACTGCTATGTTGTATTACACTTTATATTAACTATCTTGCTCTAAATCCTATGTTATCTGCTATTAACATCATAAAATAAGCTTTTTTTTGGTTAAAGTTTATATGGTAAATCTATCTCTAGTAACTGCATTTTTGGCCTGCATGGTTTTATTTTAGTTGTATGTCTTATAAGTAGCTGATAACTTGATTTTATTCTTTTTTTTAAGATTTTATTTATTTGACAGAGAGAAACACAGCTCTAGAGCAAACACAAGCAGAGGGAGTGAGAGAGGGAGAAGCAGGCTTCCTGCTGAGCAAGGCACCTGATGTGGGGCTCGATCCCGGGTCTCCGGGATCATAACCTGAGCCAAAGGCAGTTGCTCAACCAACTGAACCACCCAGGCACCACCTTGATTTTATTCTTTATTTTCTCCAAGCTGCTCATCTCTGTCTTTTAGCAGGTGCTTTCATTGCAGTTACATTTATTTTAATTATTAAAATGTGGATTTATTCTTTGTCTTATTTTGTATTTTTCTGTTTACCACTATTTCTTTGCTCTGTTTTTTCCTTTTTCTATAGGCTTAATGAAAGTCAATGTATTTCCCTTTTATTTTCTTCTCTCAGTTCCAAAACTAAATATTTCTGTTCCTTTGGTGCTTACCCTAAACATTCTATTGTCTTACTGTGCGTAATTAGTTTTAAATGTTTTAATGGCATATAATGTTATTTATTATTTGTGTTCTTTTCTTGAATAATAGGATATAGCACTCATTGAATGTACAAAAATTGTCATTTTTTTCAGTTGCTGATAAATTAATTTATTGACATGGTTTATTAATTTTCATACTTACTGCTATTGTATTCTACTCCTTCCTCATAAGGTCCCTTTTCTTCTAGGCTTCCCCTAATATTTGCAGGGCCTTCAGCAAGAACATAAAAGAAGGTCCACAGATCCTAAGCCTAAATGTTAACAGTTGTAAACAAAGCCCACCAGTTATTAAGTGAATGATGTTCTGAACCCCTTCTTGACAAATATGCTTTCATAACAACCTCAAAGTCTAGGTTCAAATCAGATTTCTTAGATTTCTTGGACTTCCAAGCCAGGAAATCATCGCTTGGGAGAGTAAGCCCCTGGCTTGTGTTTTGCAACTTGCACATATTCTGCTACCATTCTCGTTTCATCCCACACAATTAAAAGCTTTACATACATATTTATAGTTCTCCCTTTCATACATCCAAGTTCCATCCACACCTTTGCAAACAGTCACTTTTGGGCCATCTCTTGGGTCACAGGAATGTAACCAGGGGTGGAAACTCCTACTCTTGGAACAACAAGTAGAGAAAAAGACCCATACAGGATCTAGAAGTAGGTACAGGGATGATTTGGTAAGAAATTCAGGGGTCCTGGGTATTAAAATCAGAGTCTAGAAGGTGGGCACATACCCCTAGCGCTATAGATGCTACATTGCGGTAGAGGAACAGAAAAAACAGGAGAAGAGGAAAGAGCTAGAAGTAGCATGGGGTTCAGAGAGCTAGCTCGTTCTTAAAGTGAAAATGTCAGGAAACATATCCTTTGATAATTTTTTTCAGTGAGAGACTGCATAGTAAACTGTGTTTTCCCTTTTTCTCTTAAATAATAGTTTAGCTAAGTAAAAAATTTTAGAATTGTGATTATTTTCCCTAAGCACTTTGAATATATTATGCTTTTGTCTTCTGATATGTATTGCTTAAATTAAAAATCTGCTTTTAATCTCATTGCCATTTCTTTGAAGGCAGTCTGCAATTTCACTGCATGTCTCAGTTTTAATGACATTCACGAAATGTTAGTCCTGCTTGTTTATGGACAGCAGCTTCATTGATCCATGGACTTCTAAGATCAGAAACAATCTTAGAAGTCATTTGTAGAGGAGAGAAATTGCATTTCTCTTCTGCTTCTTCTCCATCCCCTGCTTTTTCATTGCTTATTTGGCAAGGAATGTTCATCCAGATTTTTGACCCTGCGTTCCTTTGCACTTGGGTGGCTGAGGTAGGCTGACTGTTCTTATTCATGAGGCTAGTTCTTTAGGTAGATTTAGAGTATGCTATACCAAACATGCTAGCCGAGAGTAGGGAGAGAAGCACCCAGTCCTCTGGCAAAGCCCAAGATACTCTAGTATGAATTGGCCAAGGAGCCCTCTGCCTGAAATCCTGGTATGTCATTCCCTATTTAGCTATTTGGCCTTATTCCAATATCTCCTTCAACAGAAAGTCCTGATGTAGAATATGGTGGAATTTGGACAGCAAAACTTCCCACTGAAATGTTTAACAGCACCAAATTCATCTTCTTAATTTGATAGAATAGATGATACAACTAAAGCCCAGAAAGGTGGAAGGATTTACCCAAGTCATAAGGTTCTTTACTGAAGTAGCAGACAATAAAACTTAGATCTAATGTTTAACTCAGGAATATTTCCTGGATCCTGTATTAGTCTTATGTTCTCTATTTTTTTAATCGGCTTCCTTCATGGAATCAAGTTTTCTGCACCATATTCTCTACTAACATAATCTTTAAGACATCTGCATGAATATGGAAAGAGCAGAGGTTTTGGAGTCAGGAAGAGCTGGGTTTGAATTCTGTTTCTATCATTTACTAGCTCTGGAATCTAAAAATGTTAGTCTCTTTGAGCCTCATCATTTTTTCATCTGTAAAATAGGTATAAGAATATTCATTTCAAAGGGTTCTTATAAAGGTCACTATGAAGTTCCTAGCACTGTTCTCAGGATACAGTAAGAAACTAAATAAATGATGATTACTTTTTAAAAGATTTTATTTGAGGTCGTGGGGGAGAAGTAGAGGGAGAGGGACAAGCAGACTCCTTACTGAGTGTGGAGCCCAATGCGGGGCTCAATCTCATGACCTTGAGGTCATGACCTGAGCCCAAATTAAGAGCCAGAGGTTTAACTGACTGAGCCCCCCAAGTGCCCCAAAGAGTTATTTTTATTGTTGTTGTTGTTTTTTTTGATATTAGTTTTTTCACTTGACTACATTGACTTTTGCCTCACCCTGCTATTCCTATTTTCTTCAAGGGAGTCCTTACCATCCCATTTTTGTGTATGTAGGTGTTTGATGAAATTATGGTATTTTCTCTGGGTAGAGATACATCTCACTTGCCGCTAGGGTAGAATTTCATACACCGTGCCGGAAGACTGAGAAGTGGTGATTGATATTATTAAATGATAAATGAACAGTTGACAAATAGATCATAGCCATTTGATGCAGAATTAGTGCTTGGAGTTTTTTCATAACTCATTAGCTCCCAACCCAGCTTATGAATCATAGCCCCTGAATGCCATGTTCAGGACATGGAGATGAGCTTCTCCTTGACCGCATAATGTCAGAAGGCACTCATTAGTGTGAGTGTGTTAAGACACTCAGCTACTGTATAATTAGTGTGTCTCAGTTCTCTTTCCAGGTGTTCCACAATTTCCCCCCATGTCCCCCCGTGTTGTGTCACCCTATATTGCCTCTTGCTAGAGATTCCCACAGGAATTCCTGACTGATTTCTGGAAATTTGGGGATGAGACTAAATTATGAAATTTTAAGGAATTTTGTTACACTTCCGTGTAAGTTGTCAGAGACAATGTGGGATAGATGGGTAGCTTCTTTAACTCAAGCCTGTCAAATCCATCCAGTCTGACAGTGTAACATTTCAACTCCAAAAGTGAAAAAATATTAGTTACCCACATGATTCTTGGGAAGCAAGGAGAATATGCACCTCTTGAATGAAGCTCATAAGATCAAAAACTACACATATTCTAGCTTCAGCAAGCCAAAGTTGAAATATAGTTGTGAGGTGTCCCAGTTAACGTACAACTCCAGAAACTTCAAGGGAGAAAAGGGAATGGGGACTACTGTTTCCCAAATAATGATAATGTAGTTTTAGATTTTATTTTATTTTATTTTATTTTATTTTATTTTATTTTATTTTATTTTTTTTAAAGATTTTATTTATTTGACAGAGAGAAACACAGCCAGAGAGGGAACACAAGCAGAGGGACTGAGAGAGGGAGAAGCAGGCTTCCCGCCGAGCAGGGAACCTGATGTGGGACTTGATCCCGGGTCTCCGGGATCATGACCTGAGCCGAAGGCAGTCGCTTAACCAACTGAGCCACCCAGGCGCCCCAGTTTTAGATTTTAAATACATGACTGTGAAGTCCCTGAGCTTTGTTGTGTTAGAGGCAAGCCTTCCTGAGGGACGGAGCATAAGAGACAATAGAGAACATATATGAATATTGACTTTCAAATAAGATAGATTCCTGATATCATGTTGACATTTACTATTAACTGATCAACATCAGTAATATATATATATATATATATTTTTTTTTTTATATATATAAACTTTTATATATATATAAAGTTTCAGTGCCCCATCTGAACATGGGGGATACTTAATATCTATTTCATGGGGTGTTTGTTTGTTTGTTTTGAACATTAGAGGAGCTCATGAATGGAAAACATTCATCACAGTGAATGGAACTTATTAAAGGTTCAGTAAATGCCAGGTTTCTTAAGTGGTGTCTAAGTCATGTATGCTTGCTGAGCTAAATTAATCAAATATTTATTAAACATCAACTTTGCCCCCAGATACTTTGTGTCAGAAAGCACAGAGATGATCTTGTTTTGCAGTCCTCAAGATGTATATGCTGACGGGGTGCCTGGGTGGCTCAGTTGGTTAAGCGACTGCCTTCGGCTCAGGTCATGATCCCGAAGACCCGGGTTCAAGCCCCACATCGGGCTCCCTGCTCCGCGGGAAGCCTGCTTCTCCCTCTCTCACTCCCCCTGCTTGTGTTCCCTCTCTGGCTGTGTTTCTCTCTGTCAAATAAATAAATAAAAAATCTTTAAAAAAAAAAAAAAGATGTATATGTTGACGCATCATGTCTTTTCACCATTTGTTTTTATCTCCAAGACACTATAAGAGAGAGACTTTGTATGCCTTCTATTAATGTACCCCCATAATGTAGGAGAATAAATGAATTGAACAAATATTCACCAACGGTTTATTTATACCACGTTCTTTTGACCTGTGTCTAGAAAATTTCCCTGAAGAACAGAGGCAATTCAGAAATAACTCTCCACTAGGTAGCATGCCACCACTTAGAAGCTACTGCCACAAATGCTATGTTTTGCAAGGTCCCCAAACCTTCTCACAACTCTCTGAGAGTGACATGATTGTGTGGTCTAAGAGAATATCGGGCTCATCTGGGGAGATGGGTTTCATACTGATATAGCTTAGGATTCTTGTCTCCAGCCCATTAAACCACTCTATTGGTCCCAATCCCAGAAAGAAGCTTGGGGCCAAGCATGGGGCCTGGGTGGTTAAGAGAACTTGCTCTGACCAGTAGGTGTGTGCCTGCAGTTTCTAGATCCGTTCTCCTTGGGGACTGAGTGCCTCCTTCATCAAGAAAGCTGCCAGCATTCACAATTGGAACATATACAGGCCAGCAGGTTCTGATTAATCCAAATTGGAACTATTCAAACAGTCACAAAAAGAGATCTTTTCCCCTGAAGGAATTTACATGTGAAGAGAGACTAAGATGGGAAATAAACATTTCTATAATGATTAAAGTTAATTGGCTTGAAAGGATGCCTCTGAAAGAAATGCTTTCTGGTTTTAGTTCCAATCTATTTCGGGACAAGCCTGTTTTTCATAAGATTGGTAACTGCAAACAGATACTGCCCTTTCATTGGAAACAGATGGTACAGGATATAATTAAAGAAGTATGCACTGGCATCGCAAATAACTGCTTTCAATTACAGCATTTCAAGAGTATTAAGGGGAAATATTTTAAACAAGACCACTGCAAAAATAGATTTTGTCATTAACTTTGAAATAATATTTGACTTAAGGCTGAAATTTCCATGTGCCAGGTCTGGATCTCACAAGCTGAGGCTGATTGGTGCAAGAGAACTTGAATCATTATGGTCCTATCGTTCAGGGAGAAAAAAATATTCTCTTCCTCTCTCTCTCTCTCTCTCTCTCTCTCTCTAACGCAGAGAAAGACTGTGTTTTTCCTCTGGTAAGGCTTGCATTTTATTTTGCACTTGAATCTCTGTTATATTTCACAACCGTGAGGGACTTGCATAGTGAAACCATTTCAATGTGAAGTCCAAGACTGTGTCAGTAATGCGGTTGTCTCCGTGTGTCTGTAGGCAGTGGGTAGAGGCCTGCCCCCCACCATGAAGCAGGTATATATGCCCTGTAGCCCACATTGTTAAGTATACACTGTACATGTTCATGCTGAGATCTATGCATAAAACCCCCAAATTAGGTAATGTGCAAGGCTCGACAGACTGCCTGGGCTGGTATGTTTGTGATCTGAAGTTTGCTTGTTGTAATTTTCCTCATTAGGTAATTTTAATGGAGATTATAATAATTATAAGATAGTTGTATAACATTGAGAAGTTACAAAATGCATCCCTTGTATTGTGCTGTGTAACAGATTGCAATGCTGTTTATTTCTCTCAATAAATATCTATTGAGCATCTAGTGCATGGCAGGCACTGTCCCGAGAGAAATGATAAACAAAGACAACTGCTTGCTTGCCCTCCTGGTGTTTATGATCAAATGGTGGAGACAAGTGCACAGGTACAATACGGGATGGCAAATTCTATGGTGAAGGTACTCAGGATGACACAGAAACACTGAATAGGGGTATCTGACCCCAAAATCAGCTTTTCCTCTACTACTTTAAACTCGGTTTTAGAAACAGTAGAGCAAAGCAACTGTACAAGTATCCCCCACTTTCTGGATGATTGCAGTATGCCACTTTGCTTTGACAGAAGTCCTTATATTTGTACCTGTTTTTGTTAACCAAGAGAAAATTGGAAGAGGATTTTCACTTTCACACACACACACACGATGAAAAGTGAAAGTGGTGTGCAGTTTTTATTTTGTAGCATGCGCCGTGAGCAGTGACGGTGGCACTGCCAACTTCCTTCCCTGGAATGACACTCGGCGTCTGAGCACTCAGCTTTGAACTGTGTCTTGTGAGCATCTGTGCTTTATCTCAATTTATTTTGTGCATCCATTAGCAAGATATGACCTGAGGTGTCAGAAAAACCTAAGAGAGGTTATTTTTTGAGTCTGGGAAAGCTCAGAAATGTAAATTAATGGTAATTGCTTCTTGGATTACGAAAGATTTCATAGGAACACTCGACCTTCAGATAGCAGGGGAAGCCCATATATCACCTTAGTGGCTCAAACACCTATCTTTTTAATGGACTAATGGCTCTTAATTCCAATAATAGCAGCTGGGCAGATATGATATAATTTATTGAACATCGATGGGCATTAATTGATCAATTAACACAGCAAACATTTACTTTTGATAATGTGTACACATTCTTGTGTACACATATGGGGAAAGACAGAGACACAGAGCACACGCATGAGTCACCCCATGTCTGATCCACCAAAGCTGGGCTTTAAGTTCTGTCTAGCTGTGGTGGCAGGTTAGGTCTAAGCTATCCCTGCTAACACTCACTTGCCTTGCATTAATGGTCTGCGTTCTTGATATGGCTGGTTAAAGGCTTGTGGTGAATAACAAGTAAAAGAGCAAAATAATAACCAGCCCATACAGCTCTTTTCTCACCATAGGGGTAATAGGTATGTTGCAATTGGATTTTTGGACTATCTAAACATTTTTGGAGTAATTAAGCTTTAGCGAGCTTAGTAATTTCCTTCCAGGTCATAATCAATATTCAAATTCTCCATGAAGACATTTAGATTAGTCCCACCCAATAATTAGCTTTTCCTTTTTTGGATACCCTTTGTAGTGTGTGTGTGTGTGTGTGTGTGTGTGTGTGTGTGAGAGAGAGAGAGAGAAGGAGAGAGAGAGAGAGAGAGAGAGAGAGAGAGAGAGAGGAGAGAAAGAGAGAGAGAGTGAGAATGAGAGAGTGATTGTATATCCTATTTCCTTTATTATTATTTACAGACAGTGGACTTGGGCAGTATCGTGAATGTCAATGCTGCTTGTTCATGAAAACAAGAATTCTGGATTCTGGCTAAGGGAGGGGTGAAGGGAATTTAGAACCTTGAATGATGATGGAAAGTGAAGGAAGAAAAATCCTTTTAGTAAAGAAACTTCAAATTCTTCAGGTGAAAACACTTTTTGTGGGTTTGGGAATTGTTCTGATTGAAGACTGACCCCCATTCTCTAGCTTCTCTTCATTCACACCCTTGCCATGGTCTCATTGTGTGTGTGTGGGGGGAATACCTGCTTCATAGGTTTCAGGCTTGACCATATGACTTGCTTTGACAATATGGATGGGAGTGACGGTGCCAGCTGCATGGTTAGTCATTAAGAGGCCTTACGGGCTTCCTCTTGCTCCCTTTTGCCACTGCTCCCTCTAGTGAAGCATGACTTGACCAGTTCTCAAGGCTCGACAATACAGACTTGTGGAGCAGAGACACCCCAGCCTGCCCAGAGAATCCACCCAGGGATCCGCAGGGCTGAGACCTGCCTCACCCCAGCTCAGCCAGCCCACAGACTGTGAAAATAAATGATTGTTTCATTAAACCGGTGAGTTTGGGGGGCATTTATTATTCAGAAATACTGTGTCAAAGCCAATCCAATTCATACATTATGGAAGAAATGTTGGTGTCTAGAGGGAGGAAGAGAGTAGACCTGGAGATGGGCTTCTTTCTGGTTCTTCTCCCGGTCCTCCACAATCCCGGGGGAGGCAGCTATCCAGGCAAATCATTGCCTGACTTCCTTCACTGGTAACATTCATTTCCTGCTTGCTTGACCAGAAACTCTATTTCAAAATTTAGAACAAGTTTTCACAGTTTGAGGGATGGGAGGCTATTATTTCTGGTTCATAAATCTCCAAAATCCAATAATAACCAAGCTAAATATAGTCTGGGATCAGTAGTTTAATTTAGGATTGTCTGTGTTTCTTACATAAAATACCATGTAAGCCCCTTGACTACAGAGGATAATTCCAGTCTTATTTATTTATTTATTTATTTATTTATTTACCCTGGTTCCATGCTATGTAAATACAAGGATTCATTCATTTATTCATTCATTCATTTATATATAAACTCTTTTGCTAAAGGCAATTCTCCAGTGATGTGGTCCTTATTGTCAGCAGGACAGGGGGTCATGTCAACCAAAATCCCACTTTCATATGTGCTTTTAGGATTGTTTCTGCTAAATACTGCCTTAGGTAAGTTTCTCCAATGAACAGTCTCTTTGCAACAGAGGTCACTGGCAATTTCAGAAGCAGCTCTGGAGTTAGGATGTCTCTTAAGGACAGTAATACAGGAATTTAAATTCTACTAAAGGATTAAATGTTAAAGGTTCCTTGGTTGCAAGGTCTACATTGCAGAATCTGGATAATCAGCTGAATGTTCAATTTGCCCCTCTCTTCTCCAGTCATTCCCAGTGTCACCTAGTAGCTTGTGAATTCCTTCTTGCCCAACTTTCTCCCTCTCAAAACATTGGATTTATATCATGTATTTCTGAAGACATATGCTGAGACTTGGAGTGATGTAATCTTTTTTTATCCAATACTTTATTAAGAAATCCAGTCACATATATTTATAGACACTGATGGCTAATTGTCTCAATAAGCACACATTGGAAATGCATGACTGACTGGCGTCAATGAACAATTCAAATCTATCTCCTAGGTCAATGTCATTGGTTCCATCCATTCTTTCACCTTGATCTCCAAAGAATCTGTTTCTGCTGTATAGGATTATAAACTTGAGGTGATGACTAGATACCCAAGTGGAAATATCCTATCATACCCCTTGGACTTCATTGAAGATATACACATAGAAAAAATAGTCATAATCATTATCATAATGGTTAGGATAGTTACCAAATTTAGGATCAACAGGCAAGTGATGCTTTACTAAGCACTCTAGTTTTATGATCTCATTTAAGCCTCACAACAATCCTATGAAATGACAACAATTATCAACCCCAGAGATGTTAAACCACTTGAAGTTAAAAATTAGTTGATGTAGGATTTGTACTCCAGTTTATCAGACTTCTCAGTTATTTCTTTTTACTACTTTGCTGAAGATTTGTTTGTTTTCATTACTCTGCCAAAAGCATAGTTTGGCTTATTCTCTCAAAAGACTAGGACATTTTTTCCACTTGCCCTTTCTACAAGGAAAGGGTTGTCTTCATCTTACCTTACACCACGTAGAGTGTTTTATTAAGAACTTACGAGCTTCTGAAGGTAGCAGTGAGTGACCCTAGCTCTTTTCTCATTTTCACTCTTGCTGCCAGTTCAGTTCAAGGGCCACCACACTGAAGTTTCAAGAAAGATGGATTTATGCAAGAAATACAGAAAAGTCTAATTTGTTGCTGAGAACTTCACAAGGCAATAGACATAAAACTGTTGCGACCTTACCAAATGAGGTTCTACTGACTTTTACTGTAAACGTTAATTGAAAAAATAAATCTCACATTTTTAATTTGCTATTTTTTTCCTTTCTGAAAATCATAAAGCATTCCCAAGAGACTACCTGGGGCTAAGGAGAGTAAATCACTGTTTTAGTCTTACTGAAGGCTTAAAGAAAGTCTACTTGAAGAGTTTTCATGTGGCAATGGGATAAGTCATACAAAGTTAAAAAAAGAAAAGAAAAAAAAAACTTTTTCAAGACTATGAGAAAAGCATTACTTTATGCTATTTAGAGAAGCTTGGGAGATTTTTTCCCCCCTTTGGTAAATGCCACAAAAGAGGCATTTCTCATGAAAAGTTAACTGAGAGACAGGCTGTAACATGGTGAGAGCTGGCCTCTGGGAATAGTTATGGGAGAGAGCATGGAGCCAGGACCAGTAATTATGAGACACCAAGGAAAAAAAAGCAGAGGTTGCACAGACGTAAAATATTCTGAAAGCAATCATGGAAGTGAAATGAGTAGACGAAAGAGAGTAAATGCTTTAAATAAAAGTAGTTCTCACCATACAAAAATCAACAGTGCTCACATCTGGTGTAGCCAAAAATGTACTGGACTCGGACATATCCTGGAAAATATATTGAAAACTTGGATATATATTTAAAACTATGCTGGATTGAGAGAATTGGAATTTGAGTCTTAGACTTATACTTACCACATGAGTGACCTTGAGGAATTTACTACAGCTCCAAATCTATTACTTGCAAAATGGAAGTCATGACACAACATATATGGAAGGACGTAGCATACCTAGGAAGTGTTCGAAATATATTTGTTGAATTAAAATCATAGAGCCAGTTCAACGGTAGAGGCAAGAAGGCCTATTATGGCCAATAAAACTTGAAACATAATGCTCAGACCTCAGATTTCTCAAAATCCATCACTTGGTAAATATTAGGACAAGATGATAGAGTTCTCCTACAGAGCTGAAAACATATGATTTGGAGTCACCGAGTGCCTAAGCAAACAGCACTTGGGGAGGCACTAAATGTGGAAGAGAACCAGAACCAAGTGGTAGGAGGGGAAGATAAAAAAGGAAAGCCTATTGGACGCTACTTCTGTCAGTCAAGTTAGGCGGCAGATGAATGTGGTGAAGTCTTCCAAAGAACACAAGCTTTGGTGTCAGACTTGCTTTCGAATCTTGACTTAGCTTGTGTGAATTGAATATAGCCTTTTCTAAGCCTCAGCTTCTTCATCCATAAAATGGGAACAAAACGACTTACACTACACTGCCATTTAAAGGTTACGGGTGGTTTATGAAAAATGCCTTGCAGTTAGTAGACATACGATGCCTGGAAGTTATTGTTATTTAAAAAGCCACAGCGTCTTTGGAGCAGAAACTGAACCTCATGAATCTTTGTGTTTTTCATTGTGTTTAACACAATGCCTGTCATGTATTAGGTATAAAAAATCTTCACTAAATGGATAAATAACAGCAAAAAAGCTTGTTCAGGACTCTTGCCTTTTGCACTAATTGCCATCAGATGGAGCTTTTGCCTCATTTGAGAGTTTTTCCCTAAAAAAGACCAACTGAGCACCACCTTTGACTTTAGAGCATGTCTTCAAGACAGAAGAACTACAATAGACATAAATTGGCTGTCTGGGGGTGCTTGCCTATTAATGGCATATTCAGATCCCACCTAAACATTGGTCATACCTTTGGTTTTGGACTCAGTCCTATATTCATTTCCCAGCGCCATCATGTCTGACAAGTCACTTTGGGAAAGTTAGTTACCTCTTTGAACTTAATTTCCTCATTCATAAATAATGACCTTAATGGTTGATGTGAAGATTGAATAAGACAGCATATGTATAGTGCCAGACATATAATAGGCAGGGCAAGATTTGAAACTCAGTGTATGACACCAAAGCTCAAACTCCTTATATTACATTTGATTTCCAAAGGATTTTAAGCTCCTTGAAGAAAGGAGCCATATCTTATTCAGAACCACTTTGCATATACCGTAGTCCTAGCATAATGCAGGGCAGAGTAGACATGTAATCAATACTTGTGGAGCTGAATTGCTTCCAACTGTTATCCATTCTCTAAATGAATCAAGAACACGTCTCCTGGAAAATATGCCTTTGGGCACAAGGAACCATAATTGATTCACAAAAACAAGAATACCAAGGAAACTTTCTTTTCCTTCTTAATATTATTAGACTGTTGTTTGAAAAAAAAACCACACATATAGATATTCTATTTTTTTTATTTCAACAAGGATTTAGGCAAGTTAAACACTAAAGATGCTTTTAGATGCAAGTAACAGAAAACCCAAATCAAACTGGCTATAAGAGTAACTACATTTTTTGGCTTACATGCTTGGAAATGTGTGTCAGAACTGGTTCATCCATTTCAATAATATGATCAAGGATGCAATTCTTTTTGTCTCTTTTCTGATAACAGTGTTGTCTTCATCATGAACATAAGTTGCTTACTAGTAGAAAATAGGCTACATGTTACCTCACCCATCTCTGGAAAGAAAAAATGAAAGAAAGTATGCCACTCCCAAGTACAGAACATAATTTTTCCCTTCATAATGTTCCCATTCCTTCAACAGTAATTGTCTTCAATGGAATGCTTTGCACTCATAGGCTTAGATCAGTGATCCTGGCAAAGGATATGAGATTATTGGGTCAACTCCTGAAACGTTATTTCTATATGGGGTAGGAGTGGAGTGGGTAAATGAATGATGGAGATTCAGTCACTATGCCCCAGCAAAGATTATTATGCTTATGGAAAAGATGTGCAAGTTTTCTCTAGGTGAGATGGATGGGTTGACTAGTAGCTGATTAAATTGTTCCATGGTTAACAAGCTAGAAAGAGAAGTGACGTATCACATATATCAGGTATCTTCCATTGTTTCACCCTGCCAGCCCAAATTGGGTTAGGGGTTCCTCTAGCTTGCTTTTCTACAAAACTATTAATCATTTCACGTAAATACAGCATATTTATTATATGTTTATATAACTAACTTCCAATCCACCCACGAGGCTGTTGAAAGCAGGAGTTGTACCTTACCCATCTTTCTAGCCTCAACACACAACACAGAATCTGACATAGAAAGAAGTCAATTTCCAAATATTTGTTAATGAGCAAACAATGGGTGGAAAATTCAGGAAGGGAGATTTCAACTTCTCATATGGATGAAAAGAAAACTTCCTGGGGCGCCTGGGTGGCTCAGTTGGTTAAGCGACTGCCTTCGGCTCAGGTCATGATCTCGGAGGTCCGGGATCGAGTCCCGCATTGGGCTCCCTGCTCAGCGGGAAGCCTGCTTCTCCCTCTCTCACTCCCCCCTGCTTGTGTTCCCTCTCTGGCTGTGTTTCTCTCTGTCAAATAAATAAAATCTTAAAAAAAAAAAAGAAAAAAGAAAACTTCCTACCAATGAATGTTTTACATAAATTACTAGTAGTCATCAATAACTTAACTATAAAGAAGATGGATGTTGGATTAAGATACCTTTAAGGTCCCACTTGATCCTGGAATTCAATGATTTTCCAAGTTTACCGATGGTGTTTATGATGTACGCCCTAAGATGTTGACCCAGATGGTTCCCATATAGAAGTCAGGACATTCTACATGGCAGGAAGGTGCTATGATCAGTTGTTTGGCCTGCGAAAATTTGAACCTTCTCTCCAGGGCCATGATCTCTATAAAAGGAGCACATTGCACTCTCTGTGTCAGCTGTGATGACCAGTCCTTGCTGATTGTGACCTGGTGTGCACTTGGCATTCTCTGCCTGCTTATAAGCCAGATTCCAAGACAACAAGAAACATAACTGAAAGCAGTTCATGAGCCAATATAGTACCAGGGATGGGTAAGGAATTTCTTAATAGCTCAAGCCATCTTTAGCTCAAACAGTCTTTATGGAAGAGAATAAACAAATGTAGAAGTCGACATGGCAGGCATTCAGTGTTTACCTGTGCTGGGTACTGCGCAAGCCCTCCAGTTAGGAGGATAATGAATACATGGAGATGAGGTTCTGGCCTACAATAAAGTTTAGAGTTTAGTTGGATATTTGCAAAGTGCACACATGCGCACACACATACACACACACACACCGAGTACTTGAGAAATATGCAAAACAACCAGGACAGCAAAGGGGCGGTCAAACAATACAGCATCCAGGAATGTTCTACACACAGCATAGCCCTTTACTCACTCTCCTAGCTTGTCCTAATCATTCATCTGCTTCCAACACAGATACTTCATCTATTAGAACTAACTTGCTTAAACTCTTTGACTTCCCTAAATGTTTCATGCAATCTTAACTTGCTCTCCATTGAAGTCATATTTTTAATGCCTTTTATTAAAATGGTGTACACACTGGGGCGCCTGGGTGGCTCAGTTGGTTAAGCGACTGCCTTCGGCTCAGGTCGTGATCCTGGAGACTCAGGATCGAGTCCCACATCGGGCTCCCTGCTCGGCAGGAAGCCTGCTTCTCCCTCTCACTCCCCTTGCTTGTGTTCCCTCTCTAGCTGTGTTTCTCACTGTCAAATAAATAAAATCTTTTAAAAAAATAAATAAAATGGTGTACACAAGTTACACATCACTCTTAGTCCCCACTCAGATAGAACCACTATTAGCATAGTGGTATTTGTGGTGTGTGGTGTGTGTGTGTGTGTGTGTGTGTGTGCGCGCGCGCGCGCGTTCTCTCACAAATTTACAGGGTTTTCCCATGCTATTCCTAGAACACTACTTACTTATATATGGAAATAGAAAAAGATCCAGAAGGATATATGCAATATTGTTAACTGTGGTTTTTCTCTGGGCAAGGAAGTGTTGGGACTTTTATTCTACCAGCTCTTCTATGTTCCTGTTTTCAGCAACCAAAGAAGTATTTAAATAAATTAGTCAAATTTCTAAAAGGAGAAAATACAATTTCTACACTTTGTTCAGGTACCAACAAAAAATTCCTATCCTTTTAATCTGACTTTTGGCAGTGGTCCTCATCCTTGGGGACACGGCAAGAAATGAAAGTATTCAGTCTCGATTCTAAACTTTTCTTTTTTCCAGAGGGGAATAAAGACAGAAAAATGAGAAAGAGGAGTCTTGATTTTCTACTAAAGCCCCAAAATGCTTTATAATTAAAAGAACAAGTGTCTGGGGGTTAGGAATCTTTCTTGAAGGGCTTCCCAGAGGAAAGGAGTCTTGTGTAGAGAAAGTAGAACTGGCTGGAAATGAGGGAACAGGCGTCTTAGCTTCAGCTCTGCTAAAACCTAGATCTTTGAACCTGCAGGAGTCATTATCTCTCCTCGTTTCAGTTTCTCACCTTTTAGGATAGGTAATTCTAGAATATCTGAAAACTGAAAATTACTGGAGCTCTAAGCTCTTTAACCTTGTCAAGTAAGACCAATGAAAAGGAAAAGACAAAGAAATAAACAAACAAAAGCTGTCATGGAAGGGCACCTGGGGTGCTCAGCTTTTAAGCATCTGCCTTCAGCTCAAGTCAGGATCCCAGGGTCCTGGGATCGAGTCCTGCATCAGGCTCCTTGCTCAGCAGGAAGCCTGCTTCTCCCTCTCCCACTCCCCCTGCTTGTGTTCCCTCTTTAGCTGTGTTTATGTCAAATAAATAAATAAAAGCTTAAAAAAAAAAGCTGTCATGGAATCCCATCATCATTTCATAAATGAAGGGACACATTAGTGCCAAGAATGTCAGGAGAGAACTTAAATTTTAAAAATTAACTGTGTGTAAAAACTCTCAAAATCTGCCCTTTTTTGTCTCTCTGCCTAATGGGCAAGGACAATTTTTTCCATGGACGGCATTTGGGAACCTCAGCAGTAGGCTCTCTTAGTTTCTCCCTGGGGCGATTGTGCTGGCAGGCTCTGACCCCGATCCTGACCCCAGACAGGCACTGAGTGGCCAATTCAGGGACTGAAAAGGCAGAGTAGAAACCACACCACAGAGCACGGAAGTTCAGCACTGAGAAAATAATCCTTATCGAACAGCTGCTCCATGCCAGGTACTCATCTGGGTGAGGGAATGGAACTCCAGGGAGAAAAAACAAACACGGGAGCTGTCTTCATGCAACTTAATGTGTTCCATTAGGGGATCCAGATTATTAACAAAGACACAGAAAATATAGAGTATATCATAGGGTCTTAGATACTATAGAAAAAAATAAAGCATAGCAACTTTGATAGGTGGTCATTCAAGGGTAAAAAGTGATCAGAAAAGGTCTGAGCAGACTCCAGAAGGAATGGAGGGATCAAGCCACGTAGACATCCAAGCAAGAGCCCTTTGGCACGAGGACTAGGAATTACAAATGCCTTGAGGCAAGATGTGTGCTTGATAAAGTTGAGCAGCAGCTATTTACAAAGTTAAGGAGAGGAAGCAGCAGAAGTCAGAGCCAGTAAACACGCAGGACCTTAGAAACTCTGGGAAGGACTGACTTATTCTGAGGGTGTCGTGAGCTATTGGAGAGAAGTGACAGTTCGACTTATGTTTAATACAATTTCTCTCCTAACTGTATAAACTCTGTGTGGACAAAGGTAGAAGCAGGGACTCCAGCTGATGTAATTTTCAGTCTGGGGCATGAAAAAGAATTTATCAGGAAGAAGGAGCTACCTGAAACATAGCCCTGTGTGGCGGCTGCTGCTGCTTTCAGGGTTGGGGAAATAGGGAAGCAAAGGGTTATTCAGTGGGAGGAAGGCTAAGATCTGGAAATACATATCTGTATTTATGTGTATATAGATTTACTGTATATATCTATAGGTACTTGTTTACTTCGTATACTACACATGAAGCGTTTCTTTATAGCTACTGAATAAATTCTTTCCCTCTAGTTCTTCCCTAATTTAGATTCCTTACGACTTTCCTTCTTATTTTTACTTTTATTAGCTAATTATTTTATATATCCCGTGGAAACCCCATGTATGAGTCAAGATGGATCAGATTACGCTGCAGTAACAAACCTTGAAATCTGATGACTTAACATCATGAAAGTATATGCGTAACGTGCATTAGCAGGTGAACTCTGATAGTCTTGGTTACCAAGAGACCAGATCGAAAAAAGCTTCATCTCAACATTTGGATCCACAGTTGTTGAGGCAGGAAAAGGATATATGGAGAATTCTGCACTGCCTTGTAAAGCTCAGAAATGGCATACCTTGTTTTGCCTCACATTTCACATTGAGTAAGGGACACAACCATCCCTAACTTCAACGAGGCTGGAAAGTGCAGTTGTACAATGTACCTGCAAGAAGAATAAGTGGGAAAAAAATCGAGAAGTCCCCATGACCCCACAGTCTGGTTCTCCTTCTGATTGGATCTCAGATTTTGCTTGCTTTCACTTGCCAATTTGAGCTTCTTTGTGTAGGTCTTCCCTGTTTATTTTGATTGAAATTTTTATGACCTATAAATTTCCAAAACACTCATGCCACTCAGATGGCATTGCACATTGCCTTATATTTATTTTTGTACCGTACAAGCGGCACCTGTTGGTCTGAGTGCACACCTATCTTTTTCTTTACCTGATTCAGTTGATCTTCATGCCCAGAAAATCAATCTAAAGAGGCTCTAGGGAAAATACCTTGCCCAAAGATTAAAAAAAAAAACAAAGATGCCTGCTTCTTTTAGACCTCTTCTGTTCTTTGATAATGCAAACTTTACTTCCAATCGGTCATGCTTTCTTGGGTTTTCAATATGTGTGGCAATGGCAGCAAGCAATTCCAGATTTTTTCTGCTGCCCGAAGCCCAGCCATTGTTAACTTTGGCATGTGCTTTTTAGTGAGGGAAAAGCAATAGCGTCAAGTGGTTTCATCGTTAGACTGATGCATTGGTGAGTGGCAAGGTGCCATCTTGAGCAGTAGTGATAGGCCTCCCACTCTGAAGACTCTCTAAAACTGTCCCAAACAAAGAGATTGTTTTGATTTTCCAGGTCGGGGACTTGGATCCACATGTCATCTCACTATCAGAATATCAAACTGATTTTTCTTTCTTGACCTTTCAGAGATTTCTGACTGTGTGGCAATGGCAAGGAAAGGACAGGACCAAGTTAGTTCTCCCAGATGGAACCATCTTTTCTGACTTGTTAAGCAAGTATCTGATTTATTAAAAGTAATGTCTCCTCTTAATTAAGTGACAGGTGTTAGAGATTGCTTTTTTTTTTTTTTTTTCAGCAGCCCCTCACAAGGAGAGTGAGCACATTGAGTGTGAAGGAGCCATAGAGCAAATGCCAGATAGACAAAAATCCTTGGGAGGATTTTGGTGGGGTGAAATGTCAGATTTTAAAACAGAGACTCATGTGTTAGCTGTGAGTAGAAACAATCTTTCGTGTGCTTGACTAAATAGGATGATTCTTGCAGTGGGGACTGTTTTTCATTTTTCTTTCTTTGTCGTACAGCAGCCCAACAGTCTGCATTGCCTAAAGGAGACATAAATGAACACTTGTCCTGTGAGCAAAAATTGTAGCAGGCTTGCTTTTTCTATCCAACAGGTGGCATTGTTGTTTTATAAATGGCTTCAGAACCAGCAGGGCGCCTAAGCAACCACCATCTGTTTTTGTTGTTGCTGTTTAAGAATCCTACCTATTGTTCATTGAATAGGGCAGAAATGAGAAGTACACAAATACTTTTCAAAAGTATTTTATTTTTGAGAAGACAAGTATGGCTGATGAGTCATTTCTAGTACAGCGCATTAGCAAATGATAAGAAATACTTAACTTTCTCCATGTGGGTTCCTCTGGGTGGACTGAGAAGGAATTCTGTGTTTTCTTTTCATTTCTGTCAGTGACCAATTAAACCATAACTCACACTACTTAAATTTACACATTAATTTCCTAAATCACTTATGTATTGAAACAGTGACATTTACAGAATGTGGGTTTCATGCTTATTACACAAAGCTGGAAGAGGAGGGAGCTATAAAAGAAAAATAAGACCCTATCACCATTGTCCAATATTCTTTGCAATCTAATTAGTAAAATAAAAGATATATAGAAATCCCATTAGTAATAATCTAGACAAGATGTTTTTATGCTGGATACTAATAGTTAAAAGTAAAAACTAACATTTGGTGATAATTTACTGTATGCTAGACACGGTTCTAAGTATTTATTTGATCTTCATAGCAATCTTATGGAGTAGGCACTATTATTATCCTCATTTGATCAATAAGGAAACAGATGGGGTGGTGGTTAGTAGCCAGCCTATGGCAGGCAGAGTGACCACTTCTGAGAACAGCTGATAGTACACGCCAGATGCCAAGTAAGAATTTTTGCCCTTTGCATTCATTATGTTAATTTTTCATGCTGATGATTTGACCTAGGTATTAAGCATTACCTTTTAAAAAAGATTTTATTTATTTACTTTAGACAGAGAGAGAGTGAGCAGTGGGGAGGGGCAGAGGGAGAGGGAGAAGCAGGCTCCTCGCTGAGCAAGAAGCTGGATGCAGGCTCAGTCCCAGGAACCTGAGACCATGACCTGAGCCAAAGGAAAACGCTGAACCGACTGAGTCACCCAGGCACCCCTAAGCATTATCTTTATGTCACTTTTATTTCCTATGGAAGCTTAGTTACCAAATTATAGCAAACTATAATTGAGTTTACCTCTAGATTCCTTGAAAATAAGCATAAAGATTTATGCAAACATGAATTTATTAATTTAGCTTCAAATATGACTAAGCTCCAGAATGTTAGTAATTTACTAAATATCATGGAGTATGCCTCTTCTCCTATAAGGCACATCAGTTACATTTTATCATCATCTTGAAGAAATTAAAAATATATATTTATAACTCTTTAATGCTTCCTTGTCATAAAAAAACTTTTCAGCTGTGGGAAGAGTGGCCAGTTGACTAATTAGGATTACTGAGATTTCACCCATTTCAGTTCACAAATATACCACAAATAAATAGGGAAATTGTACACACCACACACACACACACATACTCACACACACACACACACACAATTTGATACATATATCAAAATCAGTTCATCTTTTTCTATCCTTCAAGAAACAAGCAAAAACGCTGCATAAACTCCAATAATCTATAATCTTTCTTTCAGTCCAAAAATAAAATATTTCTGAGGAATGAGGAGTGAGAGTTGAGGGGAAACAGCAAAAAATAAGGGAGATAAATTAGGCACAATTTGATTTCTAAACATGGTATAGGTCAGTAAGAACATGTAAATATAATAATCTTATTTAGAAAATCACTAAACCACTTTGACAGCTCATTTTATGAATTTACAAGTATTTTTTTTCTTTGTTGAAGAATGGGATATTTTGGTTAATCTAATAATCTGGTTATACTTGCCATGGATACTTATTAACTCAATACAGCTGAGCTTCAGGATTCCTAATTAGGCATCTGGCCACTTTATGTGCAGCCTGAAAAGACTTTATTTTTAAGGGGCAGTGACTAAGTGTTATAAATATACATTTTACATTTTTATTAAAGTATCAGCAGGAATATTACTGGTATCCCTTATTGCAAATTAGAACTATAATAAATTACTAGAATTCTGTAGTTTATTCGTCTGAAATTTTATTAATACTTAAATGTTTACTTAATCACAGTTCAAAGAATGAGACTTTTTCCTGTGATTCCCCTGCTTATTTTCAAGGGCTGAGAAGGTGATGCTTTCACATTTATTCTTTAAAAAGAAAAAACTAAAAGAGATTAAAACTTTGACATAATTTTTGACTCGGGGGAAAAATCCATGCCTCCTTACATTGCTTAAGATCTGTTTTTGCGTGTTTGTTAAGCATCTCCATAGTTTAGTTACTTTATTTTCCCATCAGAGAGAACTAGTTATCAGTGTATAAAATGTTTCCTTGATGGGTTTCAACTTTCTCTGTTCTCTGGAAAAACCCTAAATTCAGATGAAGTTTTATTTCCTACCACTAGGAATATCCTCCAGAAGTTTCTAGATACTGCCTAAGACTAATCATGTCCTCATGAGGAAATGTGTAATGAGAAAGGGGGAGGTTCTGAGTGTGAATCTCAACAGGGGCTTCCTAAAAAATTAGAAAAAAGGCTGGTACCCCAACATGGCAAGATGTGGGGAATGCAGGCATTCTCAGCTGTGTTCGTTGGGAAGAGATGTTTATAGACCTTCTGGAATTCACTTGAGTGATTTGCAATTCTTAAGGAAACAAATGAACATTTATTTGTACGAAGATGTACATAGAAGGATACTCAATTCAATGCTTTTTATAATAACTAAAAATTCAAAATAACTCAGTGCCCATCAATAGGGGATTGGTTAAATAAGTTACACAAATTTCTACAACAGAATACTGTAGAACAATTCAAGAGGAAGAATTTATTAACATGGAAAATGTTCATGGCATATATCGTTGAGTGACAAAAAGTAGAGTACAAATGTTGATGCCTTTGTAGAAAGAAATATGAGTTTACATACATGTGCATGTATGAATAGGATTAATCAAGAAGGCTACATACTAGAATTCTAACCATAGTTTTGTTTAGATAGGATTATAGAGTATTTTATTTTCTTATTTACTGCACTTTCTGAATATCTATCTATGTATATCTCTCTATGTGCCTATACACACACATATATACGTACAGAAATACACCGGAAAAGTAAAATAAAGGTATTTTCATTTTAAACACACACACACACACACACACACACACACACACACACACACACACACACACAGTACAATGAAATGAGCTCCTGAAGGTAATAAGCAGGCCCTAGTTATCTAGCTCTCCAACTAATAGCTTTAACTCTCAATTTAATAAATATTTTTGAGTAACTGTATGTGCAAGGCTCTGCACTCTTGATCCTCATCTCCTTACCATTAGGCCTCCTTTTTTTTTTTTTTTAATATTTTATTTATTAACAGAGAGAAACACAGCCAGAGAGGGAAGACAAGCAGGGGGAATGAGAGAGGGAGAAGCAGTCTTCCTGCAGAGCAGGGAGCCCAATGTGAGACTCGATCCTGGGTCTCCTGGGATCATGACCTGAGCTGAAGGCAGTCGCTTAACCAACTGAGCCACCCAGGCGCCCCTAGGCCTCCCTTTTGCTTCTGTTCCTTCCCCTCCCCGTCTCCTCTCATTCCCTTCTGTCTCTCTCTTCCTTTTCCTCCCTTGTTGCCTATGACTTCTTCCCCTTGCTTATTTCATACCCACTGATCCTGGCTCTTTTTGAACAAAAACATGCAACTTTCTCCCCTACAACACCACCCTCTAAGAAATCTGCGCTCAAGCCTCCCTCTTCCTTCTACTCTCCCTTTCAATGCCAGTCGCTCTCCAAACTTCTTCAACCTGGATTTTACCCTTACCTCCCAAAGAACATTTATCTGGCAAAACCATTAGTGAACTCCTAATTCTAGTTGTTCCTAATAAACTGAAAGTTCCAATAGTGTCACATAAAGGTTCATTGTTGTGTTTTCTTCTGGTCTTTCCCCATGTGTCCATAATTTCACATAGCTGTAACTATAGCATAGAAAAGAGTTTTGCATTTTCTTTCCTTTTTAATGTAATCTCTGGCTCTCTATACCTTTACTCCATATCCATCATAATCACCTTCAACATTTGTATGGTAGTGGATGGTTTCACTTGTGTTTTTTTTTTCTTTTTTTTTTAAAGATTTTATTTATTTGACAGTGAGAAGCACAGCTAGAGTGGGAACACAAGCAGGGGGAGTGAGAGAGGGAGAAGCAGGCTTCCTACTGAGCAGGGAGCCCGATGTGGGGTTCGATCCCGGGTCTCCAGGATCATGACCTGAGCCGAAGGCAGTCGCCCAACCAACTGAGCCACCCAGGCGCCCCGGATGGTTTCATTTTTGGTTAAGAATCTGCTTATATTCAAGTCTCATCTTCACTACCTACTGGCGGCATGATGTAAGTTAATTAAGAATCAAGGGATGCCTGGGTGGCTCAGTTGGTTAAGAATGAGCCCTTCACTTTTTTCATCAGTGAAATAATAGGGCTATTATGAAAATAAAATGAAATAGTGCATATTAAGCCTTAAAACAGTGACATGTTTGTAGTAAATATTCAACCATAGCCATTTTATTATACTCTATCTAAAAACACCTTTCTTGGGGCGCTTGGGTGGCTCAGAGGGTTAAGCCTCTGCCTTCGGCTTAGATCATGATCCCAGGGTCCTGGGATTGAGTCCCACATCTGGCTCTCTGTTCAACGGGGAGACTGCTTCCCCCTCTCTCTCTGCCTGCCTCTCTGTCTACATGTGATCTCTCTCTATCTGTCAAATAAAGAAATAAAATCTTTAACAATAAAATAAAATAAAATAAAAACACCTTTCTTAACTTATACTCTTTTTTCTAGACACTTAAATTTTACCTCCATGTTATATAATCATTAAAGATTATTAAAGAAACATTAAGGAAAGTTGCAGTGAGCAGTTGGTGCAAATAAAATGTTTTCTTGTAAATTTGAATATAATCCCCTAAAAAAAAGTCCCACAATTGGAATGAGAGGGTTCCAGAGGTATGGATATCTCATCGTTCTAGAACACTTTTCTTCAAATGACAGTTTGTATCGAAATCATCATATACAGCTGATGCTTATACAAGTTCTCCCAGTAAAACCGATGCTGGATAACATCATCTCTTTCAATGACTCAGAAGTTCATAGATTTCACAGATTCATAGTTCATACATTTCATAGATAAAATCCTACTCCATTGGCATTTCCTTAAGAGAATCTCTTTGACTTTTGGGGCACCTGGGTTGCTCAGTTGGTTAAGCAACTGACTTTGGCTCAGGTCATGATCCCAGAGACCTGGGATCAAGCCCTGCATTGGGCTCCCTGCTCGGTGGGAAGCCTGCTTCTCCCTCTCTCATTCCCCCTGCTTGTGTTCCCTCTCTGGCTGTGTTTCTCTCTGTCAAATAAATAAATAAAAGCTTTAAAAAAAAAAAGAGAGAGATCTCTTTGATTTTTTTTTTATTGTTACTTAAATTTTTTTTCCAGTGTTCCAAGATTCATTCCCCATTCCCCACACCCAGTGCTCCACGCTTTAGGTGTCCCCAGTACCCACCACCAGGCTCTCCCATCCCTCCATCCCCCTCCCTCCAAGTCCCTCAGTTTGTTTCTGTGTCCAAAGTCTCTGTTGTTTCATTTCTTTCCCTAGATTA